>MJUU01016573.1:105495-193418 GCA_002080025.1 Modiolus philippinarum | reverse complement strand
CATTCGTGTACTAGTAGTTCAGCATTAGTTCAGCATTCGTGTACTAGTAGTTCAGCATTAGTTCAGCATTCGTGTACTAGTAGTTCAGCATTAGTTCAGCATTCGTGTACTAGTAGTTCAGCATTAGTTCAGCATTCGTGTACTAGTAGTTCAGCATTAGCTTTTTCGTTCTTTTTTCCATTACTGCTTTATTTTTAGTTTTACTTTTTATCCACTGACGTTTTCTCATGGTAGTTTTTAGATATGTGTGTGCTTAAAGTTACTAGTATTTTTGGAGAATCTTATTTGTTGCAACAAAATCAACTGTTGCTGTTTTCGTTTTAAATACATACTGGTCTATATTCCGGGCGCTTTCCCGCGCAGTCATCGTTTTGAAGTCAAAGTTGTAGAAGAATGTTAGAATTCTAATGTGTATTTTGATTTCCATTGGTTGGATTCCAGATATAATGAACATAATTATCTTTAGAATAATAGGTTGGTGTTGTATGTACATGTAGTTCCAGACCACTGTTTCTTGAAGTATGTATGTGTTGTTCAATTAATATGTTGAATAATGCTTTTAAGGTCAATTGAGACCCTAATTCAAAGAGGCTGTATGCAATTTTTCATTACGCAATGCATGTTTTTATTGGTTGTGTACCAGGTGGATCTAATTATTCGTAAATGAGTTAAATGGATAGCAATTGGCGTTGGTTGTTGTTTTTAAAGGATATCATCTTTATTAATGTCAATGTTTTCACAATGTATTGTTTTCCACTTATTATGATTACTAGAATATTCTTTATTCGGTACTGGTATCCCTTCTATGTAAAAGGTCTGCAGTCGTATTTTCTATTATTTGCATGTCCTACGTATATGTACTAAGGACTGCGATTTCGACAGCATAGGTTGTATTCTTGATACAGATTTTCCCGACTCTTTAATCTTATTCCTGAGTTCCGAAGAGCTGATTGATGTAAATCTTATAAAGATTAAAATTCAACGCCACAATCAATAAGGAAACTGAACATTTGAACCGGAAGCTATTTTAATGGATTATGCAGAATAGCCTAGCTATCGCGTACGAATGGAACAAATTCAGATATATATACCCTTTTGGATCATCCCTTTTAGCTCACCTGACCCTTAGGGTCCGTGTGAGATATTGCCATCACTTTGCCCGTCGTCGTACGTTTTCTGTCCGTAAACTTTTTACATTTTGACTATCTCCTCAGAAACCACTGCCCCAATTGGAACCAAACTTTACAGGAATGATGTATGGAAGGTCCTTTACTTAGTTTGCCGAAAATTTTCCGATCCACCAAAGAACATGGCCGCCAGTGCAGGGCATAGTTTAACATTAGACCCTATGTGAAAAAGCATATATTGGCAAACTCCTCTGAAGCTAATGCAGCAAATTGGACCAAACTTTATAAAATGGTGTATGGAATGTCTTTTACTTAGATTACCGAAATTTTTTCAATCCATCCAAAACATGGCTGCTAAATCTGACATGGGAAACATAGTTTAACATTTGACCTATGGGAATAGCATATATTTGCTATCTCCTCTGAACCTACTGAAGCATCCTATGTGCATTTATGTGCTATCTTTTCTGAAGTTACTGAAGCAAATTGAACCAACATTTACAGAAATGATGTATGGAAGGTCCTTTTCGTAGATTGCCGAATCCGCTAAAAGCATTGCTGCCACCGCAGAACTTAGTTTGACATAGGACTCTTTGGGAAAAGCATATATTTGCTATCTCCTCTGAAGTTACTGAAGAAAATTTAACCAAACTTGACAGGAATGATGTATGGAAGG
Organism: Modiolus philippinarum; assembly: GCA_002080025.1. Classification (NCBI taxonomy): domain Eukaryota; kingdom Metazoa; phylum Mollusca; class Bivalvia; order Mytilida; family Modiolidae; genus Modiolus; species Modiolus philippinarum. The sequence continues at coordinate 191,615 of MJUU01016573.1, read as the reverse complement.
TCCTTTATGTAGATTGTCGAAATTTTCCAGTCCGTTAAAAACCAAGGCCGTCAGCAAAGAACATAGTTTAACATGGGACCCTTTTGGAAAAGCATATATTTGACATCTCATCTGAAGCTACTGAAGCAAACTGAACCAAATTTTGCAGGAATGGTGTATGGTAGGTCCTTCACATAGATTGCCAAAAATGTTCCATCCAATAAAAATCATGGCCACCATGATGGAACATAGTTTAACACTGGTCGCTATGAGAAATGTACCCCCCCCCCCCCACACACACACAATTTTAAGAATTATTTATTATTTATTTAGATCCCTACCACTTTACCATATATATTCTTTAGCTTATAATGAGACGAATTGGTTGATGCATTCCAGAAGCCAAATAGGGATGTCCTCCTGCCAAACACCCACCCATTTAAAGAATTATAGTACATCTTGAAAACAGTTAAGATCCCAACCCCAAAACCATACACAATCTTAATATAATCTTATTGCTTATGATAAGATGATTTGATTGATACATATCTTAAGCCTGAAAGAGGTTTCCACGCCCATCCCACACTCCCACCAATTTCAAGAACTATAGTATATATTGAAAACAGTTGAGATCCCCTACCAAAACAATATATAATTTTACTGCTTCTGACAAGAGGAATAAATTAATATATCCCCAGCCCTACCATTTTAGTAATTATAAAATATTTTGAAATCAGTTGAGATCCCCACCCCAAAACCATATACATTCTTATTGCTTATAATAAGATGTCTTTGTTGATACATACCTCAAGTCTGCAAGGGGTGTCCCAGCCCTACATCACACTCCATCCATTTGAAGAATTACAGTACATCACGAAACAGTTAAGATCTTAATCCAAAACCATATAAATAATCGTATTGCTTATGATTAGATAAATAGGTTGATACACAATGAGAATCTGCAGGGTTGGTTCAACCCCAACCCCATTATTTTAAAAATTATAGATTATCTTGATAAATTTTGAAATCCTCAACCCTCAATCGGGTAATTTTATTACTGAGGATATGATAATTTGATTAATACATATTGGAAGCCCAATTGGTTGTTCCCATTTCCACTATTTTCAGGACTAAAATAAATCTTGAAAAGGGGTTTAGATCCTGATTCTTAAACCATACATATTTATATGTATTTCTAACAATTACCATGAATTAGTTGAAACATATGAAGTGAGACATCAGTTTTAGTCGGCTAAAACAATTTAATTTATTTTTTATTTATCAGCGTCACTGATGATAGTTCCTGAAAAAAGCAATATTTAGAATTATTGTTAGCTTTATTAAGTTTCAGTTCTTGTGGATAATCGATGTTGACATAATCTAAAAACTTTGGAATTGTCAAGATTAAGATAATTGTCAATATGCCTACTGCTATCAATATAATTCTAAAATATTATATATTGCCTTGTTTAGCTCTCTCTATATCTTAAATTATTGTTGTTCATTATCTGCTTTGTAAATTGGTTGTATGATGTAACATTTAAAGTTTACTAAATTATGATGCTACATTATGATATTAAAAGGGAATTAATGAAGGAAAGATAACAGGAAACACTTACAATGGACGAACATTACAATCACATGTCACAATCAACCAGGGAACCACAATAGAAAAAGAAAAACAATAAAATGACAAAAGACAAACATAGATAACGATAGGAACTCGGGATAGCCGGACTTGGTACCGGCACTAGCAAAAGCTAGCGGTAGGGTTAAACCAGTTATGGGTACCCAAACCTCCCTTTTCTCTATCCCGTTTCCTTATAGTATAATAAACATACAAATAAAACCCAATACAGGTAGACCACTAACTCTAAGACCACAATCTTAAAAAGGAAAGAATAGACAAAACGTAATTTAGAAAGATGGGTCGAGGAGTGCTCGCCGCCAAACTGCCGGAAGCAAGGAGCCTAGTCTGCTGGTAAAACACTGTCGCACTACGGAATAATAATCAAATTCAAAACTTCCCGAAGGGTTTGGTAAAGGATAATCATGGATTTCAGTAGACATCGGCAGTATCAGTGAGAGGCCAGTAAAATTGTAAAAGCTTCAGGTAATTTGGATCCCAAAGCAAATTTAACGGAATCATGAAGAATATCTGGTCAATATCCCCTATTATGTAAAGAATGTAAGATACTTCCAAGTTTTTCTGGATTTTTTTTTTTATCATTTTTTGACTTTTTTAACAACATTTCCGCAAAAACGAGGGTGAAAAATGCCTCTAGCAATAAGCTGTTTCCAAGTCGCATTATATTTAGAAACCAAATGTTCATATCTTCTATAAAACTTCTTTAATGTGTTTATCAATCTATGAAATCTGTAACCTTGTTGTAATAGTTTGGATGTGATAGTAAGGTTACGTTTCATTAAAGTCGTCAAGAGTAGATCAGACGTGTGCGAATCGTACCAGTTGAAATATATAAACCCCGTATGATGGTGTTGCAGGAACGTCGCCATAAAGAAAAGGGAAACTAGACATCAGTGAGATGGTATCCATCTCTGTGGGCCCGCTCGAAGTGTGACCTAGAGGTCAAGGTCAAAGGTCACTAACCAAGGTACGCAACACGTTGTCTTGAGGTGATCTATATACATGACAAATATCAAAAAGCTATATAAAAAGAGAAAAAAAGTTATAAAACGGAGAAGACTTTGTCATTTAAAAAGCATGAATGTGACCCTGAGGTTGAAGGTCAAGGTCAAAGGTCACCAACCAAGGTACACGTCACGTCCTCTTGAGGTGATCTATCTACATGCCAAATATCAAAAGCCTTTCTCAGATGAGACAAAAAATTATAGCCCGGACACGACTTTGTCATTGAAAAAGCATGCATTTGACCATGAGTTCAAAGGTCAATATCAAAGGTCACCAACCAGGAAACGCAACACACTACCTTGGGGTGATCTATCTACATGCCAAATATCAAAAGCCTATCTCAAAAGAGAAAATAGTTATAGCCCGGACACGACTTTGTCATTGAAAAAGCATGAATATGACCTGAGGTCAAAGGTCAAGGTCAAAGGTCATCAAGCAAGGTAGGGGACGCATCAACTTGGGATGATCTATCTACATACCAAATATCAAAAGCCTATCTCAAAAGAGAAAAAAGTTATAGCCCTGACATGACTTTGTCATTGAAAAAGCATGAATGTGACCCTGAAGTCAAAGGTCACCAGCCAAGGTACGCGACACATTGTCTTGAGTTGATCTATCTAAATGCCAAATATCAAAAGCCTATCTCAAAAGCGAAAAAAATTATAGCCCGTACACGACTTTGTCATTGAAAAAGCATGAATGTGACCCTGAGGTCAAAGGTCAAGGTCAAAGGTCACCAACCAAGGTACGCAACACGCCGTCTTGAGGTAATCTTTCTACATACCAAATATCAAAAGCCTATCTCAAATCAGAAAAAAAGTTATAGCCCGGACACGACTTTGTCATTGAAAAATCATAAATGTGACCCTGAGGTCGAAGGTCAAGGTCAAAGGTCACCAACCAAGGTACGAGACACATCGCCTTGAGGTTATCTATCTACATGCCAAATATCAAAAGCCTATCCCAAAAGGGAAAAAAGATATGGCTCGGACACGGTTGTTTCGGACGGACGGAAAGACTGATTACTAAAGGGAGCCCGCCACTTATGTGAGGGGGGGGGGGGTAATTAGTTATAGTGAAATCAAAAAAATCAAAATCATCCCTATTATCATAAATTTTAGTTTAAAATTTTTCCAGAGTCAACGATGATAGTTAGATCGAGATATGGGCTTTGTTTGCTTTATTAAGTTTCAGTTCTTCTGGGTAAATGAGGATACGACATAGTCTAAAAACTGGGAATTGTCAATATAGTAAGGATATCGTCGATATACCTGCTGTTATCGTTGAAAATTGAAATAAGTTGATCACTGTTTTATATGGTTCTATCTTGTAGTTTTTCTTTCATAAAGTCCAGTTCGTAACAGAAAAGGAAAAGATCTGCAATGAGAGGTGCACAGTTTGTACCCATGGGAATTCTAATGACCTGTTGATAGACGATGTTGCCAAAACGAACAAAAATGTTGTCTAGCAAAAGATTCAATGCCTTAATCATATCATCGCATGTCCAGGAACAATGATTTTTGTAAGTGATGTTAGAGAAGATTCCATTTTGCTTTTTACTTGTAGACCAGAAAATTTGAAAGACCATTTAATAACTTGTCCCAATTTAGATTTAATCAATCTATGTGGAAGGTTGTATAAGGTGTAGAAAATCACAACTGTCAATAGACGAAATCGGCCTTTGTATTGATTTTAGTTGATCTTAAACTTGAATGGAATTTTTTACACTTCAAAAGTAATTTACACCAGAGTTTTGATAATTTTTTCACAGTATTTGATAACTACTTTTCTTTACTTTGTGTTAACTGTTAAAGAGAAATAAAAAGTACTGTTTTCTCTAAATAATAACAATGTGCGACTTGTTTTGTAGATTTTTATCACAGATTAAAACTAGGATTTAAAACTTCCTGTAAATTTGTCTAAAAACAGATGGCAAAAGGGACATTTTCTGCAATCGATATAATATCAATGCTCGTAATCATGAAACTCAATATAATTTCAATACAATCATATGCCGAAAGGACATTTTCCACAATCGACATAATATCAATGACCGCAATCAGAAATTTGAATAAAATCATATGGCAAAAGAGACATTTTCCGCAATCGACATAATATCAATGACCACAATCAGGAATTTGCATAAAATCATATGTCAAAAGGGACATTTTCTGCAATCGACATAAAATCAATGACCGCAATCAGAAATTTGAATAAAATCATATGGCAAAAGGGACATTTCCCGCAATCGACATAATATTGATACCCGCAATCAGGAATTTGAATACAATCATATGGCAAAAGGGACATACCCCGCAATCGACATAATATCAAAGACTGCAATCAGGAATTTGCATAAAATTATATGGCAAAAGGGACATTTTCTGCAATCGACATAATATCAATGATTGCAATCAGAAATTTGAATAAAATCATATGGCAAAAGGAACATTTTCCGCAATCGACATAATATCAATGACCGCAATCAGGAATTGGAATAAAATCATATGACAAAAGGGACATGTTTCGCAATCGACCTAATATCAATAACCGCAATCAGTAATTTGAATAAAATTATATGGCAAAAGGGACATTTCTCGCAATCGACATAATATTGATGACCGCAATCAGAAATTAGAATAAAATCATATGGCAAAAGGGACATTTTCTGCAATCGACATAATATAAATGACCGCAATCAGGAATTGGAATAAAATCATATGGCAAAATGGGCATTTTCTGCAATCGACATAATATCAATGACCGCAATCAGGAATTTGCATAAAATTATATGACAAAAGGGACATTTTCTGCTATCGACTTATATTTACTCTATTATATATATTCCGGACATTATCATGTACGGTTTACTCATTTTATATACATTTACTCCTTTATGTACAAAATATGTCATGTTTTATGGTTTAGCTCAGTTTACTCCAATTTACTGATTAAAATCTTATTTATGTCAATTCTTATTTACTGAATAAATTATTTACAATAACATAAACAGTTTTATTCATTCATTTATTTATCTATTATGTAGTTTTATATCTTTTAAATATTTATGACAGACTTTTCACCCAGATGTCATTCACTCTGCCCATTCATTCTGACCAGTTCATTCAAACAAAGCATATATGCAAATCACTCATACTAGTGAAAATAAAATATGAGGATAGGATATAATAGTAATCAACTAACCTAAATGAGAATCAAGATGTCCACCAAAGTATTTGAGTAGGAAAACAATATGGAGTCAAAACATAGCTGTTTCAAAATCTTTGTCAATTCTGAAGACAAAGAAATATTCCCTCCAAAGTATGACCAAATATGAAAATGACCAATAAGAGAAAAGTAACTAGATTGTTCATATAAGAGATATGTAAAATACAGAGAGTAAACAAATAAACAATAATGAATATTGATGAGCCAATGAACCATGACAAATCTACTCTGGACATATATTCACTGAAGTGTGGAATTTAAATCCACAACTAAATGATAACATTTAAATTCCAAATCAATAATTAAATAGTTTATTGAATATAAAAATATGTTTTCAAAAATAATATAAATACAATAAATATAAAATACACAAAATATCCACACTACCAGATACTCCCCGGCCTAGGAAAAATGACGTCCTCGTCATTTATCAGCATGGGTAGGTGCTCGTAAAATGTCAAGGATGGTACGTGCAGCTTCGCTTTTCATACTCTGTTCCTTGAATAAGACTGTTTCTGTCAATCCAGCTATGTATTCCGCTTTCTTCAACCACTCACTCTTTTCAATTGCAGACTTTGATATAACATAATCACCAGAGGTATACCAGTTTGGTGGCCTGCGATTTCTTGATGATCTTGTGACAGGTTTTTCTTCTTCTTCAGATTCCTCAAGTGAAATTTCTGCCTCAGGTGTTATGTTGTCCTGTTGACATTCACTTTCTTCCTGATAAGTTGTTGGAGAGCTCTTTTGATGTTCAACTAATTCCTCCTTTTCATCATCAGGAACAGTATGGGCGTCCCCATTCGGAATAGTAGATTCTTGAGCCTCACTGATGTTGTCTTCTGGCTGCTCATTATTACCACTTAGATCTGATGGAATCACTGTCCATGTATCTGTTCTGGTAACTATATTCTTCTTGTTCTTCTTCAGAAGAACTTTCATCTGATTTTTCCTGTTCTGTCGTGAGGGTTTCGATGTTGTTTTGGTGGTACTAGTATCTTTAAGCTTTGGTTGTTCTTTGTCATGAATGTAGTCTATTGGAAGGAGGAGGTTACGATGAAGGGTACGTCTCCGTCCTGTCTCATCTTCTCTTTTTACAACAAATACTGGAATGTCTTCATTTTCCTGGTTGATCACGATATAAGGTTGTTCTTCCCACTTGTCTGCTATCTTATGGGTACCATCAAAAGCAACGATCTTCACTAACACTTTATCTCCTATGTTGATGACTGATCCATGAGCTTTGCGGTCATAGGTTTCTTTTTGTTTCTCTCTGGATCTGGAAGCAGCTTCCTCAGCCAGTTCATAGGCTTTGGCTAGTCGGCCTTCCAACTCTTTGGCATACGATGTTGACAGCTGAAGATCCTCTTCTCTTAAACCAAATGCAATGTCAATCGGGAGTCGATGAATTCTTCCAAACATAAGTGCATGAGGCGATTGTTCTGTAGATTCATGCCTGGTGCAATTATAAGCATGCACTAGAGGAGCGACATATTGCTTCCAGTTGGCCTTTCGATGGTTCTCTAATGATCCTAACATGTCTAATAGTGTCCTATTAAATCTTTCTGTCATTCCATTTCCTTGTGGGTGGTAACTTGTGGTTCTTGATTTCTTTATTTTCAGTAATTTGCAAAGCTCCTTGATGATTTTCCCTTCAAAATTTGCCCCCTGGTCCAAATGAAGTCTTTGTGGAATCCCGTAGTGTACTATAAAGTTGTTGAATATTGCTTCTGCTGTTGTTTTAGCTGTTTGATTACGGGTTGTAATAGCCTGGGCATATCTTGTATAATGATCTGTAATAACGAGGATGTTGTTGTATCCGCCCTTTGATGTTTCCAAAGATAAGTAATCTACTGCCACAAGTTCCATTGGTGATGTTGTTTTAATGTTGACAAGTGGTGCTCTCTGATTGGTACTGGCTTTCCTCCTTATGCAACGGCCACACTTCTTAATCCAATTCTCAATGTATTCATACATTCCTGGCTAAAAGAATCTGTCCTTTATCAGAGAGATGGTACGATCAGTTCCAGGATGTCCCATATCCGAATGTATTGCTTCTAGAACTGTTTCTTTGTGTGCAGAGGGTAAAACTAACTGGTTTCTAGGTTGTCCATCTAGTATAGTCTCTCTGTACAGTATATTATTTTCCATCTTCAGCTTCTTGAATTGTCTTGTCAATGGGTTAGGCCCTATTTCTTCAATCCTTGGTTTTCTACCCTGTTGTACAAATTTGATCATGGATGAGATGTTGGAATCCATTCGCTGAGCCTTTTCCCAAACTACAATAATGCCAAGATTAGTCCCTCTGTTATCTGTATCTTCTGTTATCAGGTCTGGGGATATACTTATTGTTTCTACATATGCGTCTGTGGGTGTTGCTGCTTTTCGACATATGGCTTTGATGGATTCAGCTGGTATGTTGCATCTGTCTGAAGAGTTGTTTTCTGGAAGACGGCCATGAGCATCTGCATCAGCGTTCAACTTACCTTGTCTGTAATGTATGGTGAAATCGTATGAAGATAATGCTGCCAGCCAGCGATGTCCTGCTGCGTCCAGTTTAGCGGTTGTCAAAATGTATGTAAGTGGATTATTATCGGTGAAGATGGCAAATTTGGTTCCATACAGGTAATCCTTGAATTTGTCCGAAATCGCCCATTTCAATGCCAAAAATTCCTTCTTGTCAGTGGAGTAGTTCTGTTCTGATTTTGTAAGGCTGCGGCTTGCATAACTGATAACTATTTTATGGCCAGCTCTTGATACAACACTGCGCCAATTGCTTGATCTGATGCGTCAGTATGAAATTCGTATGGTTTGGAACTATCATCATATGCCAGTATAGGAGCTGATACTACCGTATAAGTGGTTATTTTCGCGGGACGCAAATTTCGCGATTTCTTTCAAAATTGGTGGACTTTATTTTCGCGGGACTCAAATTTTCGCGATTGCTTATCATTTACTGTATAAAGTCTCATGTAAATTATATTTCGCGGAATACAATTTTCGCGACTATAGAATGTTCGCGAATAAAGCGAAAATTAAGTCCTCGCGAAAATAACCACTTATACGGTAAGTGTCTCAAATGTCTGATCTTGCTTAGGACCCCATTCAAAATTCTTTTTCGTCTTTGTTTTGTTCTTTTGGCCCTTCTTAGTTGGTGTAGGCATTACTTCTGTTAGTGGTTTGGCTATCTTACTGAATTGGTGAATGAATCTTCTGTAATAGCCTACTAGTCCTAAGAATCTCCTGATGTCTTCTGGTGTTGATGGCTTAGGCCAAGATGTTACTACATCAGTCTTTGTTTGATCTATTTATATTCCTTCTTCTGACACTATGTGGCCTACGTACTTTACTTTTCTTTTGAAAAATTCGCATTTTCCTGGTGCTAGCTTCAAATTGGCTTCTCTGATTCTGTTAAATACCAATTTGATGTTTTCGAAATGTTCTTCATATGATTTTCCAAAAATTATGATGTCGTCAATAAAAATGCAGCAAATTTTTTAATTGTAGTCTCTCAGTATTTCTTCCATTAGTCTTTGGTATGTTGCGGGTGAATTTGTCAAGCTAAAAAGTAATCTGTTGTATTCCCCAAATCCTAAAGGTCCACATGTGAAAGCGGTTCTCTCCTTATGCTCTTCTTTTATTCCAACCTGATGATAACCAGCTTTCATATCCACTACAGAAAAGAATTTACTTCCAGATAGACAATCTAATAACTCCTCTATTCTTGGTAGGGCATAACTGTCTTTTCTAGTACGTAGATTGAGTTGACGAAAGTCAATGCATAGTCTCAGAGATCCATCTTTTTTCTTTTTTCCACGTAGGGCGCCATCTGTTGTCCAGGGAAATTCTGGCATTAAATGAATAATGAAGTCCATGGGTTCACTATGTTGGAGTGACTTTTATTCAGTGAATAACGTAGGTATATAAAAATGAATAGATAAATAGATGACCCTAAAAATATTATTAAAAAACTATTATACTAAGAGAAATAACTATAAATGTTTTGGTAACAATATCCAAAAATTAGTTATAAATAATACAATACAAAAAGGATAAATTTGTAATTATAATACTCTCTCTATTTACTCCAAATATATGACATAGCAAATATGTCACATATAAAAATCATACTGATTTACTTCATAAATATATGTAAATACTATTTCCAAGCTGTGGCTATGGAAATCTTAAACGCATGAGAAAAATACATAATGAAACTACTAGTTGTCTCATTTAATATTGTACAATTACTTCATATATTTATCTATCATATGCTTGATTGATAGATTTCTATTTAAGGTCATCAAAATAACTGATTAAAAAAAGTTAAAATCAACAATGCTGTAAGCACACATAAAGCAAAACTGTTAAAGCAAAACAGCAGCAAATAAGCAAAAAAGTAAAAATAACTAGCTAAGCAGCCATCCGAAGCATTTACAAAGCACAAATAAGCACAAATCAAAAGAACTGATAACCTACCATGTATGAGGTACAAAAGGTCCTCTCATCAAATACAACACTAGGTATTACACATTTCACCAAGTAGTAGGTTACATTCTGGTAGTGGTAGGTACAATACATAAATCTGTAATGAAATATATCATTATACTATGGTGCTTACTCATAATGGCTACTCATATTAAAAATACATATAAACATAAATTTATACCGCTCGGTTTTAGTTTACCATAGCAAAACAACTATATTTACTCCATTATATATATTCCGGACATTATCATGTACGGTTTACTCATTTTATATACATTTACTCCTTTATGTACAAAATATGTCATGTTTTATGGTTTAGCTCAGTTTACTCCAATTTACTGATTAAAATCTTATTTATGTCAATTCTTATTTACTGAATAAATTATTTACAATAACATAACCAGTTTTATTCATTCATTTATCTATTATGTAGTTTTATATCTTTTAAATATTTATGACAGACTTTTCACCAAGATGTCATTCACTCTGCCCATTCATTCTGACCAGTTCATTTAAACACAGCATACATGCAAATCACTCATACTAGTGAAAATAAAATATGAGGATAGGAAATAATAGTAATCAACTAACCTAAATGAGAATCAAGATGTCCACCAAAGTATTTGAGTAGGAAAACAATATGGAGTCAAAACATAGCTGTTGACATTTCAAAATCTTTGTCAAATCTGAAGACAAAGAAATATTCCCTCCAAAGTATGACCAAATATGAAAATGACCAATAAGAGAAAAAGTAATTAGATTGTTCATATAAGAGATAGGTAAAATACAGAGAGTAAACAAATAAACAATAATGAATATTGATGAGGCAATGAACCATGACAAATCTACTCTGGACATATATTCACTGAAGTGTGTAATTTAAATCCACAACTAAATGATAACATTTAAATTCCAAGTCAATAATTAAATAGTTTATTGAATATAAAATATGTTTTCAAAAATAATATAAATACAATAAATATAAAATACACAAAATATCCACACTACCACATAATAGAAACGTTGGACGCTTTATCGACTGGTACAAATACATATTTATTGCTAAGATCTCTTAATTTTAACTAAATTAGGCGGTGACTCTTTATAATTATCTGTAATATAAAAATTTATTCTGTTGGTGACTTTTGTAATAATTCAATCTTTGAACATATTGAGTGCGTGTTTGTCTGCACTTTCTCGTTTGCACCATTTTAAACAATAATTGGCAACTGCGTCTTTAATAATATTAAACATGCTTGCCAGTTTATTTTCAAAGGTGTGCGATATTTAGGCCCCTTTCTAAAGAATTTTCTTACTTCTTTATCGTCGATGATGTCCAAGATCCCAGTTAATACATAGCGATACGGTGATGTTGAACAGTCTCAGCTGCTGGGGTTACAAAATGGATGTCATCATAATGAACATGATCTCTCGTAGTACTCTATTTATTTGAAATTGGCTTCTTTCTTCTAAAACAACTAGCATAAAAATGCTACACACGCATGCAACTTAGACAATAATATTGAAAACCAAAGAAAAAACGTTTATCCTTCTGATTTTTTTTTGTGATAACCATGCCATAGCATTTTATAGAATCTCTAATTCTTACGCAATTAAAAATAAACTCGTTGATTTTGTAACATTTTTTCTTTTCAAATTTGCCTTTCAATTTCTTTACAAAATTGCACACAATAAACGTTTGAGTGAACTGGATTCGTGAGAATATAATTCGTTTAAACTATTTTCATGCCAGTGATTTTAAAATGGGGCTCAACAAAAAGATGAACAAGATTTTTTTTTCTCATATAGTTTATCACTTTTGCCCTAAGCAGTCAAGAAAAAAAGGTTTGCTGTCTATATATTTCACTTATTTTGTACCTGTTCTTGAGACAATATCTCCTACTGACACACTATCATACTTTCAAATTTTAAAATTGGTAATTTCCAAATGTTATTCTAACCAATCTGTTTAAAGTGCTAACACCTCAATATTTCATTACGCCAAGTTTTCTTGCAATTGAAACGATGAGTGTCCTGTTGGCTGTTAAAATGTTGTAATTCTCTTCTATGAACCTTTCTGTCTGGCAACGGATGACAGTGGTTGTAAGAACACTTCGCCAGTTGAATTTGTGTTTGTTGACGATCCTGCATCCATGAATAAAAACATTAATGTAGCGTTGTTCGACATTTAGCCATGAACTCTGCTCAAACTGGTTAATGGATCGTCTAGAACTTCCTGTGAGGTACAAACAAAGCTCATTGTTGACGGTCTAATGGTGACTTCAAGATGAAGAACAACATTTTTGTTCCATTGCTTGGTTTTTCCATGTATGTATACAGACATAGTCTCGTGTGCATTAACTTATCATCTGCTATTAAACAGATATTCTTCGTCACACTCCAGATCAATATCGTGAACAAAGTAGTTAAGATAATACTGGTGTGTTTGTTCTGAAAGTAAGTATACATAGTGAAAGCTAATGTCAAAAAATGGAAAAGGAAATAATACTTTACAATCCAAAACCATTCAAATGTACGAGCAAAGGCTGTCGTACAAGTTCAGGGCAGGTCAATATAGACAGAAGAACGTACAAGTAAAGAATGTTGCATGGATAGTTTTTTTCGCACTCGTAACCAGGACATGGTCTCGGTCTTGAAGACAACGGGTTTGATCTGTAAAAAACTAACCCTGTAACTGTTCAATTCTATTGTTACGCTTGTGCTGTATACTTATCTAATACAAATGTAGGGTTATCTGAACTGACTTTGCTTAGCAAATGTGAACATTTTCGTCCCTTCATATCAATAGAAAAGAGAATTCGCTCTTTTGTTTTCCATAAACCACACTTTTTCTTGTATTTTTTAAATACTAGTTTTTCTCTTAGTCTCGTAAACATATTTTCTTGTTTTTGTTGTCTGGTCTTTTCCGAATGCTTTCATATCATTTGTCCTAAGATTAAGTTTATTGGTTTATTAAACATGTATTCAAAGGGAGATTATTCATTCTGTATATAATTACTTTAAATTGCTCAATATGCTTTACAAATTCATAATCTTAGTATTGTAATCTAAACATCCGGAAAAAAATTATGAAATAGTGATACAGGAATTTCTTGTGAGTTTTTGTGTTAAACCCTCATTTTATATTTTTACTTTTAATACATATTTTTATAAAATTGTGTAAAAAAATTACAATTTATATTGATAAGTCTCATATTTGTATGGTCTTTGTTGTGCCTGTAAGTGCATGCACACTTGCCAAACTCGTTCAACTGCTTCTCGCTTAGAAGTTGCAATCCGAAATGCCCAATGTCGCAACTGTAATTTGACACTTGTTTTACCATGTTAGAAACTCTGAGTATTATAATTAGATTCAATACTTATCACTTGTACTTTGACATGTAGAACAATTGCAGAACACTGGGGGTACCTTTCAGGAACACCTGATTGTACTATACGTCATTATCTTTAAGACATATGTACATTGCTCTATATATTTGTTTCTGGCGTATATTACCCTTCCTATCAGAGTAATGTTTAGTTGAAGGTAAATGTTCCGACATCAAAAACCGATACTAAGCATTACTCTGAACTGAGACAAAACATTATCCAATAATACTAATAAAGGGCTACGCCGAGCGCAGCATGATACGACCGCAGCGTGTCAAACACTGAAATTTGAACAAGTGTAAAATAAAATTAATGTGGACACAGTAATTTGCTGGACACAATAAGGACCTTGTCACAGAAATTAACTGGACACAAACTGGTGAAAATGAAAAAAGCTCTTTTAATCCCTTACTACTAGGATATTGTAAGAGCTAAGAAATTCTGTTGACTACCATCAAGAGAAATCCAAAGAATAAAACTCATGTTGAAATCCAATGAAAAATAAAGATTTCACATGTTTTGAAGTATTGCAATTTGGCCCCTTTGAACCATTATAGCTTGGAAACTGAAGAGCAACGTAAAATATACTGCCATATCACTGAAAGCTTAAAAAGAGAACAATCCAAAGATAAAAATCCCATCAAAATCTAATGAAAAATAGACTTCACATATTTCTAATGATTGCAATTTTGACCTCTTTGACCCCTTATAGCTCGGAAACAGTAAGAGCTACCTCAAATTTGTTGACATAACCCTGAAAGCTTACATTGAGAGGAATCCAAAGAAAAAAATCCCATCAAAATCTGACGTAAAATAAAGATTTTACATATTTCTAAAAATAGCAATTTTGGCCCTTTTGACCCCTAATAGCTCGGAAACGGTAAGAGCTACGCCAAATATGTTGTCACACTTCTTAAAGCCTACAATGAGAGGAATCTAATGAAAAAAATCCCATTGAAATAGGAAGAAAAATAAAAATTTTAGGAAATCTGCATGTTTGCAATTTTTGCCCCATTGGGCTCCTGGTAGCTTGGAAAAGGAACAAGTTATTAAAAATCGAATGTTGCAGCGCTATGTTAATTTTTCATAAGGAATCCACTGCAAAAAACTGCATCAAAATCGGACTAAAAATAAAAAAATTAAATTTTTGAAATTTGCCCCCTTTGGGCCCCATTTATCTCATGAACGGCACATGCCACATGAAATTCGCTGGCATACTACTGATTGGAAATTTCCTCAGGAAGACACTGAGAGAAACCCCATCAAAATATGATGAATAAAAAAGATTCTACAGTCAAATATGTTAAAACATCAAATTTAACCCTTTTTGGCCCCTTTTTCCAAAACGGGTGGGGCCACAATGACCAAAACTAAGCCAAGCCTTCCTTTTGTGCCAAGGAACATTGTGTAAAAATTTCATAAGGATTGGTCAACTGAAACTAAAGTTATTGACCAAAAACAAAATTGTCTACAGACAACGACGACAACGACAACGACGACGACAACGACGACGACGACAGCACCATACCATTATACGACCGCAAAAATTTTTGCGGTCGTATAAAAATAGAAATTTGCTTACATTTTTCTCCACAGGACTTATGCAATTATACGCGAACTCCACTTACTATTCGCCGAGAACTTTGTCGGTTGACGAATATATCGTAATCAAGATTGTGACTTTTTTTTGTTGTTGTTTTTTGTTGTTTTTGTTTTTTTTTTTTTGTGTGTAGTTGTTTATCTATGATAGTCTTCACATAACACAAGTTGTCGTTAAATTTTTATATAAATTTTCATGGCAACGACTGAAAGTTCATATTTGAATAAAATGCAGTTATATCGACGTTTTTCATCCACATCAATTTTTGATTCGAAATAGTTTTTTTTTAACGCTGGGCTTTCCGAAAATTTAACAACCGATAGTTTACAAATGTCCTATTTCAATAGATTCAGCTGTGCAATATGTTTTCCCTATTTTTTTAAAGTTCATACTTGACAAAACTAAAACCATGTTTTTCTGCTGATCCAAAATAAATATGTTTTTTGCGCATGATGTCATCAGCCATGCATGGTCGCCTTTTTCATTTCGTCACAATGATCAAGTCAAAAAGACAGCAAACATATGAATAGAAAACTTGCTGTAAATTTTATTTCTGCGTATGGCCATTGCGACAACTTATGCCTTTTCAGTGCATATAAAATCTAAACCTTAGAAAGACCATTAACTCAAAAATCTTGTATTACTGATAAATACCAAATTACCAAATAAATAGGAAGCCAAAATCAGCCGAACACAGAGCTATGCATAAGGGAGATACTCATTAGTTTTCAACAATATTTTCAAAAATTTAGATATTGGAAGTTTCCAAATAAAATCGGCGTTCGGGTCAGCACCGAAGTACTGACTACTGGGTTGTTGAATATCATATTTGATTTCAGAATTGAATTTCAACTAATTCGCCGTTTCAGAAACTAAAGGATTGTGGGTAGAGCGTACACCAAAATATTTTGATTGGTCAAGACAAAAATAACATAGCGTCATTGGTTGAAAATCGATTGTCCGTACACCAGAATTTCAGAAAACAATCTCTGTACCCACAATTCCTCAATTTCTGAAACGGCGAATTACTGACCACGAACACCTCTTCAAGAGAGTAGTAGTGTTTTCCTCACGACAATCAGGAAACGTGAGAGCAGTGACGTATATCCCTCTTAAAATTTGAAGATTAAGAAAAAATATGTTGGATAATTATTTCATATGAAAGCTAAACAGTAAGCATGTGATTACAATTCCCTATGTATTCTTTATAAATTTTGCTGATAAAACTTTTTTAAAGCCTGATGACGGAAAAGATAATTTTTGTTTTATTTTTGGAACATATCAGTTAAGAAGTACAAAATATCTTAAAAATATGAAAAATGTTTGTCCGAGATATCTATAAGGCTTGATCTACATCGTACCATTAATTGCACTGACAATGTACTCACTAATTTATACTCTTTACAAACTGCTGAACATCAAGACTAGTAACGTCTACGATTCTGACTGGACTCGGTGAAATACCTTGTCGATATGGGATAGTCAAGACATAAGCCCTTCCAGAACATTTAGACGAAATGTGGTAAAAAAAACGCTACACTCCATGCAATGTAAAGACCTAATTTACATTTCCCGACAAAAAGCAGGCTAACTAGCGGTATCGATGGAAAAGTTTACTACCGTTACATAGGTTTCTCCAAATTTTTACTCTCAGCTTAGTTCAAGACCAGTTCATTTAGGGGATCATTAAGATCTTTAACACAATAAATGAATAACACGTGCTACGTGCCTTTTTAATTCGTAAGGTTTATGCTTAACAGAATATCATCACTCCAAATTCCGTTAATTTATTTGTTACAATTTCTTTGATTTGCATCTTCGTCTTAAAGGTACTACTGTTTCATGAATTATTACACTATTTTCGAGAGACCAAAAGTCATGGAACTTATTTGTAAAAAAATATTTAGCATGTTTACAGAAATATTAAAAATTTATTTTTTTTGTCTGATATATAGACAGACACGTTAATGTAATCAAGAAGGGTGAGCAAATTCCAAACTTTATCTAAATCATCAAAGGTAATAATTTCGGTCTAATTCATTCCTTTACGAAAAAAGCTGCTCTGTATTTCTGTACAAATCTGAAAATTGTAGACATTTCGTATTTCACTGTATCTTTTGAATTTTTATTTTAAAATTGCTTTAAATTTTGTCCTCTTTTCAATACTGGTTCATATTGATATTTTGATTTATACAGAATGTTTGTCCACGGGGTATAATGTTTTGTAAGAACCCAATAGGAAACAATTTGAAATTGTAATTTTTTCCTGATAAAACATTAATTAATCACATCCGATAATCATAATATGACGGGTTCCTATTTTAGGCATTGCCTTGTAATGATATGTATCCTACCTTTAGTAAATTCCCGAAAGACTGATTGGTTAATCAACGTCACGTGTTGACCGCATATGTTCCAGCTGATAAAGAAATAATTTCCGTTATCTTCCAATCTAGGTATGAATGAAATTTAAAA
The DNA here is from genome assembly GCA_002080025.1 of Modiolus philippinarum. Taxonomy (NCBI): domain Eukaryota; kingdom Metazoa; phylum Mollusca; class Bivalvia; order Mytilida; family Modiolidae; genus Modiolus; species Modiolus philippinarum. The sequence goes on along the minus strand of MJUU01016573.1, from coordinate 173,802 downwards.
TAAGCTTGTGTATTTATTTTGTAAATAAATAAAAGTGACAATAAAAGTCCGAATCGATCAAAGGGAGAGACCAGTAAGGAAAATCCGTATAACATTCGACTGAATCAGGGAAACACAATCCAAACACAGAACATTTTGGCAAGCTGTCATGTTCCCAACTTGGAACGGGCATTTTATAAATAAACCAGGTTTAATGATGCATTAACATCTCGCTTATATGACGACTAACTATGGCTTCTGTGTGCCCAGAATGTGTTAAATGTCAAAGCCATAATATTGTCAAAACCTAGAATTTTTTTCACACAGGTAAAATGTTTTTGTCGTTCGATGTACAAGCCTTGTCTTATACAGGTAAAATGTTTTTGTCGCTCGGTGCACAAATCACACTAAAGTGACAAAAAGAGAAACCTCAAAGAAGAAGACAAAACTTTAAAAATATCGTCTTCAATAAAATTGAAAATTGGAATTAAATATTTATCAATCAATGAAATAACAGGAAACACCTACAATGGCTGAAAATTATAATTACATGCCACAATCTGCTATGGAATTGCACAGGAAAAACACAAGTAAGACAAAAGACACAAGCGTAAACAACGATAGGAACTCAGGACAGCCGGACTTGGTACCGGCGCTAGCAAAAGCCAGCGGTAAGGTTAAACCGGTTTATGGGTACCCAAACCTCCCCTTTCTCTATCCCGTTTCCCTATAGTATAATAAACGTAAAAATAAAACCCAATACAGGTAGACCACTACCTCTAAAACCACAATCTTGAAAAGGAAAAAATAGACAAAACGTAATTTAGAAAGATGGGTTGAGGAATCTGGATATCGTCCAATAAATTTCTTCAGAAAAACTATTAATCTGCATTTCTCGAAGCCCCGATCTAAAAGTTTACAAATTAAATATCTGTGTCGTTTAAAAAAATATTGATAGTGACTACATGCTCTAGCGTGACGGATTAATTGAGAACTATATACTCCATACGCTGGGGAAAACGGAATATTACTGTCGAGGTGAGGAAAGTTTACAATATCAAAATTGAAATCGTCTTTTTTGTCATAAATTCGTGTGCTGAGGTTGCCACTGTCGTCAAACTCCAGAAGTAAATCTAAAAACGAAACAGAATGGTCAGTGTCTGTAGTCTCCTTTATTTCATGTTCTTTGGATATATTAAATGAATATAGTCGGCAAATTTACTATTATTAAGCGACAAAACATCATCAATATATCTGTATGAGTAATTAAAGGATCTAGCCTCTTTAATTTTATTTTGTTTGACCAAATTTTGTAAAAATTCTGTTTCGTAAGTGAACAAAAACTGGTCGATTAAGAGTGGAGCACAATTCGTACCCATTGGAATGCCGACTGTTTTTGGAATATCTTGCCCCCGAACTGGACAAATATGTTGTCAATGAGAAATTCCAGCATGCTTATCACCTGTTCTTCAGTGTAGTATCGTGTGTTACCCTTTGGTACTTTGTTAGTAAAATATGTAGATGTATACGCTAAGGCTATATATTTAAAGCTCTGTCCTTTTTTGTAAGTAAATGCGTTCTTGATAAGATCAATCAAACGACTTTTCAATTTTGAATGGGGAAGAGTAGTATAGAGTGTAGAAAAATCGAATGTTTTCAACGAGTGGATCTTCGAAAGTGACCGGGTTTTCAAGTTGTTCAGAAGATCTTTTGAATTTTTGAGTATCCACATATGATTGATGCTGCTACGTGAATAAACATTATCACAGTATTTTTGCTTGCCTTCTTTCACAGCAGTCAAAATCTTAGTTAGGATAATGGACAGTTCTTTAGTAGAACAATTAGAAGAGTCGGCAATGTACCGTTGTTTGTATGGGCACTTATGAAGTTTGGGTGTCCAGTACAAAGTAGTATTTCTGTGCTGAGAGAGTTTTACAGATATGATATATGATATCACAATGACACTGTAACATGATCAGTTTTGGAGCCCTGAGCTTAATTAAATGGTGTGGTGTCTATATTAAGATATAAATGTTAGAATAGCTGTGAAATCATCAAATTATAGCAATATTTTATGATTAAAATAGTTACAAAAGCTGTCAATTGAAAATTCCGATGAACAAAATGCTCCGAAATTTTATTTCTAGACCCGTTTTTGGACAAAAAGATCAGACTATATTTGCTTATAGTAGAAATTTAGCATTATGTAGATAACAAGAAAGGTCATCCTCATATGGCTTTTTTCCACATTAATTTGAATCATACACCACTCTCCATAATAATGGTTTAATTGAACACATGACAGGTATTGCTGTTTCATGAATTACTTCACTGCTTTCCGAGACAAACAGTCAAAGAACAAGTTGGTAACAACATTTAGAGAAATATGCAAATTTAAATAACAAAACACGCCGACTGTTACAATGTATGGAACTTTTTTCTTTTTCTTTTTTAAAGAAAACCTAAAGATGTCAAATAGCCTGTTTAGTCAAGGCTATCACTGAAAAGAATTTATTCTGTCAGTAATAATTCCGATTAGAATTTCAATTAAAAAAAGTCCATATCAAAATTTAGTTATTGTTATATAATACTGTCAGCTCTAATGAAAACTGACGTAACGTACTTAAAGAACAACAATAAAAGCGTTGTTCCATTGCTGTGTTTTACCATGTATTTGTAGAAATTTTGTCTCATTTGCATTTACCTCATATCCCTTCATTGTTCATTTAAAAACAATACTCGTTTTGAACAACATAATAGCCCAAAATAAGAGCAGGGTACTGAATATTTAAATGAAACAACACTTCAAAAATATTGTAATTCTAATTATATTACACATTAATTAAAAAAAATCGCTCCAAAATAACATGTAGCTCTTAAAAAAATACAATATATTTACATATTACATGAAAACTGTTTAATAGAAGTGATTTCCATTTCCTCAAGTATTGTGCGTTTTATGAAGGACAAATTGTTACTTTCAGCATAGTCCAAGGCAGATGTACCGATAGTATCACGAATATCTAATAAAGCTCCTGAATCCAATAACTGCATCACAAAGGGTTGTGCCTCCTTTTGAGTTGATGAAGTTATTGTCTGACACAGCAGAATCATACACATTCTGTCCATTCCTTTGTAACGGTGTTTGGTTTTTGTTCCGATATATACACAGACGCACATCTGTAATCTTGTTGTGTTATCAAAGTACAAATCTGTTCCAAGTCTTGGGTTATCCATGGAAACAATTCCGGTCGAACTACAATTTTTGAAACACATTTATTTTTGCATTTCTCTCCGAATTTGCAAGGTACAGACATTTCATCTTCTTTTAACAGCAGAAAATTCTGTGTGTATTATTGAATGTCGTGAATAATAATTAATTTATGTCTAAAACTGCCTCAGGTATAATTTTCTTCTAACCTGCCTGTGTTTGGATTTATATTATGAGGAATGCGTATGCATGAAATTAACTGCTATGTCAGAACCACTTTTGACACGCCCTGCTGTAGGATTAATCGTAAATTTCTCATAATTCATATGCGCGTTCCGATTTCTTAAATTCCATAGCACACTGCTAAAGAGATTAAGGATGTGTATTATTTTTATTCAGTTTTCCGGGACTCTTTACAATATCCGTCTTGGAATATGCATCTGTATGTTAATTATATTTACTAATGCATCAATGAAGTAAAATGTTTTTGTGAACTAACAAATGATTGCACCCCGATAATTCTGTGATTAAACTTTCCATTTTGGTATCTGTTATTAGATCTCATATTCAGTAAAGGTTGTCAATGTAACCTGAATAATTTCAATTAAGTCGTTGATCCAATGCAATGATTAATTGATATTAATTAATGTGCTTTCCATACGTGTTAAATGTGAATTATAGAATTGCTGTTATTCCTTCTCAGGTTGTAGTAAAATTTAATAAAACATTGAGTATGTATGTACTTTGGCACTATTTTTACCTGCGTCACCAACTGTGACCTCAGGTCTTGGAGTCGCTCGACTCCGTCCAGCCTTCCTACACAATTTGGAGTACCAAGTTTGTGTAATCTGGAAATCGAAGACCTTTTAAGACCTTTTACTTTTGAAGCTTTGCACTGTTGTTCCGTACACATTAAAGAAGTGCATCCCCCCTTATGAAAAATGAATTTATCCAATGCATAACTTTGTCATTTTTTCATCACATTTTATCATTACGGTACTGAGTTTGTGTACTCTCAAACTCTAACACCTTTTACTTTGAAACTTCGCACATTTGTTTTAAACACATGGAAAATGTACACCTCCCCTTTTGGGCAGTTTTGAATACAAAATGTCGAATTTATCTATTGTTGAACTAAGACATTTTTCATCATACTTTTCTTAACGGTACCAAGTGTAATCTGAAACTCTAAAACCGTATGCCTGATGCTTACGTATTTTTACACAATTGTTTTAGACACATTGAAGATTTGCACCTTTTCTTTTTTGGAGTTTTGATCAAGAAATGTCATATTAATCATTAGTCGAACTTAGTAAATGTTTTTCATCAATTGTAACATTACCCTGCCAAGTTTGTCATCTTGGATCCTATGATTTTGTAACATTGCTCATTTGTTCTAGATCCACCTTGAAGATGCGTGCCTCCCCTTTTGGGCAGTTTTGAATAAACAAATGTAGAATGCATCCATTGTTGAACTTAGGCATTTTTTTTCATCAAATTTCATAACTACAGTACTCAGTTTGTGTAATCTGAAGCATATTTTTCACCTTGCACAATTTTCATTTTATTTACCGTTTAACTTTTTATATTAAGTGTGGCACTTTATAGTATCCAAATAAAAATTTTCAATTGAAGAGTTTTTTTATATATTAAGGTAAAGGAATACTTGTTTGAATTTGAAATCTTTTACATGACATTCTGTTAGTTTGGAAAAAAACACTTGCTCAGTCGAACATGTAAGACGGTGACGCAGGTCAAGACATGTAATTGGTCTTGTAATGTATGAAAAAGAAAGGAAATTGGGTAAATGTCAAAGACATTCCAATCTACAGTTTAAACGACCCAAAACAATGCATCTAGGGGTCACTGTATATTTGGAAATCGATCCATCAACCGCAATATATGTAAAACCTGATAGAGGACAAATTTCCAATAGTATCTGAATAACAAAGCCAAAATCAGCTAAGGACAGAGCTATGCAGGAGGGAGATAATGTCCTGACATTTAGAGAATTTTTCAATCGAAATCGGTTTTTGGGCCAGCACAGAAGTACTGGGTACTGGATTGGTGAATACCCTCGGCGAATAACAGTCAACCAGCAGCGGCATCGGCACAGTGATAATAAAACAACGGCAGTAGAATCCCGAAGGAACAAAGCACAAGATTACATAAATCAAAGTCTAGAGAAAATAACAAAATACCGAAGTTACTGTGTATTTAATTTCTGCATATGCACATTTCGACATCTTGTGTCTCTTCAGCGCAGATCAAATCAAAACTTTTGGAAATCCATAAAAACGGAAATATATGTAAAACCTGATAGAAAATAAATTATCAATAGTTTCTCAATTATAGAAAAGCCATTCCACTAGCAGAGACATCGGCCAAGTGGTAATTAATAACAAAATACTGAAGTTACTGTGAATTTAATTTCTGCATATGCGCATTTCGACATTTTGTGTCTGTTCATCGGAAATGTGTCTAAAACCTAATAGAGAACGAATTACCAATAGTTTCTTAATTGAAAAGCTAGTCAACTAGCAGAGGCATCGGCCCAGTGGTAATAAATAACAAATACAGACGTTACTGTGAATTTAATGTTTGCATATGCGCATTTCGACTACAGAAGTTCTATCATAACATTTGTTCCAAAAGGAAAAAAAAATATTTTAGAATATCTTTTCCAAAGGAACAGATATTACAGTATTTGTTCCTAACGGAATTAACGTCATATAACAGATGTTCCCAAAAGTCCGGCTGTCCCGAGTTCCTATCGTTGTTTACGTTTATCTTTTGTCTAATTTGTGTTTTTCCTGTGTAGTTTCCTAGCAGATTGTAGCATGTAATTATAATTTTCAGCCATTGTAGGTGTTTCCTGTTGTCCATTTTATTTCATATATCATATCAATGTTTATCATATTTCTTCCAAAGGAACTTCTGTTAGGCAGAACAAATATGCGTTGACAGTGTCTCTTCAGTGCAGATCAAATCAAAACGTTTAAAAATCCAGAAACTGAAATATGTGGAAAACCTGATAGAGACCAAATAACTAATAGTATCTCAATAGAAAAGCCAGTCCACTAGCAGAGGCATAGGCCCAGTAGTAATAAATAAAAAATACCTAAGTTTGTGTTATAAATATTGCTGCTGGAGCAGTGGTTCCTTCAAAGTGGTATATGGGAAATGTGTTACTCGGCAACACAGGCAGTGTCGACTAGATTAAGTTGGTGAAAACAGATTATTCGTTTGCGCATTAAAAAATGAAGAGTTGCTCGAAAATTTACATTTCAAAATGACTACCTCATGAGTCTGCTCTTCAAATGTTGATTGAAAAACAGGATTCTCCACAAAGATGGTCAACAATGGTTTTCAACGGAGATTTCTGTTATTGCCTGACTTCCACCATTGACCTAATTTGGTCCCTGCCTTTTTAACGCACCTTATCAGTTCTGAAAGAGGAGCACGTCAAACCAATCTAAGAGACGAAAAGAATGTGAGACTGATATACTAAGGAAAAAAAATCATACCATAAATAACTTCATTCCGAATTTACTGTGAATCTATTTTCTCCATATGGCCATTTCGACAACTTATGTCTCTTCAGTGCCGATAAAATTAGAATATTTGGAAAACTTTAAACCGAATGATATTTGTTAGTTGATAGATAACAAATAACCAATATGGTATAAATGAGAAGGGAAAGTTAGATATGCACAGAGTTTTGAAATACGGAGATACTCATTAGATTTTCAACGAAATTTTACAAAAAGGTATTAATATTTTGAAAACAAAATCGGTTTTGGGACAGGCACCGAAGAATTGGCTAATCGGAAACATACAATCCATCACCTGAGACATCGACCAAGTGGTAAACATAACTAAACATTGAGGTAACTGTAAACAGTGTTTCTGTAAATAGCCATTTCGACATCTTATGTCACATCAGTGCCGATAAAATCAAAATGTTAGGAAGACCATAACGAAAAGATGAATGCAAGCCGATAGAGAAAAATAATCAGTATGGTGAAAATGAAAAGGAAAATGGAAAAAAAGCAAAACAAGGTAACAAACAGAGATTTGCACGAGGGAAATACTCCTTAGTTTTCAAGAAAATGTACAAAAATTCTAAAAATAAAAGAATACCGAATTGTATGTAGTATACCAAATTTCGAGCTCTTTTGGAAAGACAAGATGAAAAACCCAAAGAATGGGTTCTTTAGTGACATATCTATATATCTATAAATCAATATATCTTTCAACTAACATATTTATATAGCGTATGGTAACCTGAAAAAAAACTTGGGAGAGTTTTTATCATAATTTGGAAGAAGCCCTTCGACAAATTCAATTTCATTAGAGTGGAGTAACAGATCGGCTATAGAAGGTGCACAGATTATGCCGTTTGTAATTCCGATAGTCTCTTGAGAGACAAGTCATCAAATAACTAACAAATAAATAACAAACGGGAGAAATATATTGTCGACCAGAAACTCTAAAATATTGTAATAGACATGGTTATGTACTCTTGGTCATAAATATGGAATATTTTTTGCTGAGAATGCCTGAGATATTTGAGGGCTGCTTGTTTTCAAAAATTCAAATGAACCTTTACAAACCGCTGAAAATATCTTTTATATCATTCTTGTACAGGATGGGCAGCGGAAATTGCATTTTTGAGAAAATTTTATACAGCCAATACTTCCGTTAAAAAGTGTTTCATTTCCACCAAAAAGTGGGTTTCTGAAGGAATGGTCTGATAGATTCGCAGAATCAGAGACTTTTGTAGTTCACAGTTAGAACTGTTATTCACACACTTCTGTGCTTAATGCTTTCAAACTTCAAATTTTGGCTCAGAAAATTTGAATATTCCATATTTGTGACCAAGAGTACATATATTCTACTAATAATGATCTGATTTTGATTGATGGTAAAAGTGATGGGAGTATTATACAAAAAATCAGATATTTCTTAAAGAGTAATGAAAATCAAAGTTACTTGAAATCAAAACTGCAGTAACTTTTTCAATACTTTGTCTTCATGTAGCCTTTTGTGCAAATGCTAAAGTGATATCGTTTTAATACTTAGCTTTGCCTTACTAAAATTCGCATAATTGAGTTGGTATTTCACAAACATTTCAAGGGCCTGATGAATAAATTTATTTAATAATTTCCATTAGAAATGTTTCCTATGATAAGATATTGGTCTTTGTGATGATTGGTTCAATATATCTGGCAGTTCAACATAGTCATTGCTAAATCGTTCTTCTCTATATGAATACTCTGAGGGTTGAACTGAACTATACAAATCGAGCGCCTCCCTTGCAACAAGAATGTGACCTTTGTATTGTTTCAGTTGCTCGTTGTATGTTATAGGAATATCAAAATCCAATACCGAAATCTCAATCGGTGATTTCAAAGACAATATCCTAGCAGCTGAAATTAAACAATATGTCAATTACTGATGAAACTCCCTAGCTATCGGCATAACACAAAATAAGCTGTTTTTGTGTTTGTTTGTTTTTTACTTTTTGTTTTTTGCTTGTTTGTTTATTCTTTTGCTGTTTTGATAAATGTTCTCATTATTTGTGGCAATTCATATCATTTAATATTACCCTACAACACATGTCTCTTCAGTGCAAGGATATATCAAAACATACTGAAGACAAAACACATAGATGTATTAAAAAATAACTGAAATCATTAACAACGAAAAATCAAAGTTGGCGAACAACAGGCAATGTCCGTTTATATGTTGTATTGTTTATTGGTCCCTTTGTCGGGCAACGGATGGCAATGTTTGTAAGAGTGTTTTGCCCGATATTTAATGCTTGTTGACGATCCCACAACCATGACAAAGGTATACATGGATGTACTATTGTTCAATATTTAGCAAGTGAATTCCGCTCAAACCGGTCCTAGTTGCGTTTCGAACTTACTGTGAGGTAGTCGTCTTTGCTCTTTGTTGGAGGCATCGTGGTGACTTGAAGATGAAGAACAACAATAAAAGAGTTGTTCCGTTTGTTTAATCTTACCATTTATTTATAGGGAATTTGTCAAATGTACATTTACTCCATATCCCTTTATTTGTTTATTTTTCGCAGGAGCTTATCTCTTGGCACTTTGGAGTCCGTCAAAAGATCCATATGCTTGCGGTGTGTGCTCTTTTTATTTTGTCAGTAATGGTGTACCTGTTCTTGTGAGAATTTCTCATATGAATGCACTATCAAAATTGAACATTTGGCTTCCTTGTTTTGTTAAAATTAAACAATTTTTCTGGCCATCTGTATATATTATTGTCTACATCTCCTGATTTTAACTGCATGGTTTTCTTACAAACAACACGGTGAGTGCCCTGTAATATTTTTTATGTTGCGTTGTCTATTGGTCAACGAATGTCAGAGTTTGTAAGAGTAAATTTCCCGTTGTTAATCTTTAGCAAGTAAATTCCGCTCAAACCAGTGGTAGGCGCCGTCTTGAACTTACTATGATTAGGAGTGTTTTCGTTTTGTTGATGGTCTCGGGGTGACTTAAAGATGAAGAACAACAATGAAAGCGCTGTTCCATTTGCATAATCTGAACGTTTTTATAAGGACTTTGTCCTATGTTCATTTACTCCATATCCCTTTATTTATTTATTTTGCATGACAAAGACATCCTTGAATAACAATAATTGTCATAAATTCAGGTATTTGTTCCCATGCCTTGTTTTGTCATGTATTTGTAGAGATTTTATCGCGTGTATATTTACTCCATATCCCTTAAGTTCTTATTGCATTAGAATTGAAAAAGATAACAGGAAACACCTACAATGGCCGAAAAATATAGTCACATGCCACAAAGTAACAAGGAACTGCACAAGAAAAGAAAACGACAATAAAAATACATAAGACAAACATAAACAACGATAGGAACTCGGGACAGCCAGTCTTGATATCGGCACTAGCAAAAGCCAGCGGTAGGGTTAAACCGGTTTATGGGTACCCAAAGCTTTCTGGAATCAACTATAATTAAACTAAAACCTGTTTGCTTAAGGGAGGGTTTATATATTATATTCGCATGATGTGAGTATGTTTAAGCTTCCATATTACTGTAAACATTGGGTGCTTTTTGCGAATTTGTTGGTCAAACATTTCGGAGAGGAAAATTTTCGCGGTCAGTGCGCTTTATGTTTGACGATCTCATTACTTTAACATATTACCCGTCAAAACCAAACTATTAACGTGGAGGGATTTTCTCTGATTTTTTTTTATCTCGAGTGTAGCGCAAATTTCCCTAGGAGAAATTTTCCACGTTTACAGTAACCCGTCTGTTCATGTTGCATTCATTATAAATAATTTAATTCTAAATGTATTTTTGATTTGTTATTTCCAATAACCAAATAGTGCTATTTACGTGACGTCACAAAGGAGATTTCCGCAAAACAATTATATTTTTGGACATTTAAACAGTATTTTATTAAAACATATGGATTGACTTAAATTCATTTTGGGTGTATTAATTCGTAGACTCAATTTTTGACCTTTCCCATTTTACATAATCCGCTTTGCTGATTATTCAGTGTGAAGAGTAAAACATTGAGTTTACATTTCAATAATCCCAAAAGAAATGATAGCCACTCCTTAAATAAAAGTTTGTTTATAGAATACCTTTGATATGCAGGTCAACTAAATCATTAGCAAATATTATTCTCTTATAGCTTTGATCTTCTGTCCAAACTTTGTAACAATTTTTCAGTCTGTCGAAAACGAAAACATAAAATGTATTCATATAGAAGAACTCAAGCTTTCATGCTGCGCAAAATTGTATTGTTATACTAGTCATTATAATTTATCTCTTTGCCTAATTTATGAGAACCCATGAACTTAAATGAATTTCTAAGGTTTTATCATTAATATCAAATGCTTTTTATCTAGCTCAAAGTGTTAAGAAATAAACCATCAGAAATACAATCCTATCATCAAGCGTAAAAGTGCATGCACCTGTAAAGACTATTGCACTTATTGCTAAATATGAAACGAATTCAATACTTTAATCAACAGTAAAAATACCTGTTAGGGCTATGACTCTTATTGCTAAATATGAAACGAACACAATCCTATTACGAAGAGGGTAAAAATACCTGTAAAGGCTATTACACTTATTGTTAAATATGAAACGAATACAATCCTATTTCCAAGGGTAAAAGTACCCTCTAAAGCATATTAAACTTATTGCTAAATATGAAAAGAATGAATACAAAGTAAACGCAATATATTTAAAAAAAATACTAGTAATTGAAATAATAACTCAAAACTAAAATGTATATATTCATAGGCTAGAAGTACCTTAATGCCCTACCATGCCTCAAATTCTTCCTGAATGTATTCATTGACGGTGACTTAATCAAAGTATCATTCCTGATTTTGCATCGCATCAATGTAATGAATTGAAACTAATGTTTTTAACATAAAAAATACAAATTGTGTTGATAACAAAATTACCGAACAGAATTGTCAAGAGTCAAAGAACAAAATAGACAAAGCAGGCAAAACCAGTGGAAGACTGTTTATCAATGTTCCTGACTTTGCTCTATTCGTATTAAACTAAATACAACAAAACTGAAGTTGAATAAAACAGTAAATTTCGTTATGCTGTACACGTGTTTCAAGGAGAAACCTCTCATCAGCAGCATTAAAATCAAAATGATATGGAAAGCCATAATCCAAGAGTAGTTTAAAAAGAAGTACTCATTTTTTTTTGTACTTTGGTGCTTGCTGCCCCGAAAGCCATTTATTTTTGAAACTTTACAATATCATTTTTTTGTACATTGTTGAAAACTAAGAGGTATCTCCATCATGCAAAGCTCTGTCTTTAGCTGATTTAGGCTTTATATTTAGATCATATTGGTTATTTGTTCTCTATCAGTTTTTAAACATCTTTGATTTTATGGTCTTCCAAAATATTTAGATTTTATCTGCACTGAAGCGACATAACTTGTCGAAATGCGCATATGCAGAAAGTGAATTCACAGTAACCTCGGTATGAAGTTATTTGTTACCACTGGGTCAATGCCACTGCTGGTGGACTGTTAGTCCCCAAAGGTATTCAACAGCCAAGTAATCAGTACTTCGGTGCTCACCCGAAAGCAATTATTTTCGAAACCTTACAATATCATTTTTTTTTAAATTGTTGAAAGCTAAGGGGTATCTCCCTCATGCAAAGCTCTGTCCTTAGCTGATTTTTGCTTTACATTCAGATCATATTGGTTATTTGTTCTCTCTCAGTTTTTAACATCTTTGTTTTTTTTTTCTTTTGGTCTTCCAAAAATTCACATTTTATCTGTACTGAAGAGACATAACTTGTCGAAATGCGCATATGCAGAAAGTAAAATCACACTAACTTCGGAAAGACATCTAACGAGTGCAATACACGGAATGAAGCCTCAGTATTTCTAAGTGGTTAAAACAGACACTTGAAATTTCCAAAGATTAAAATATTGACAAACTAAATGAGTATCGTTTATAATTATGAGATAATTTGTTTAATAGATATCATATTAAATTTCCCCGATTTCGGATTTTGGGGGAATGAAACAGAATACTCTTACCATCAAATAAATTAGGAAATCAAATACTCTGCACTGAAGAGACATAAGTTGTTGAAATGCCCCAATGCAGAAACAAAGTTCACAGTAACTTCGGTTATTTGTTATTTGTTAAGAATGGGTCGATGCCACTGATGGTGGACTGTTAGACCCGAAGGTATTCGCCAGTCCAGTAGTAAGTTCTTTAGTGCTGACTCGAAAGCTGATTTCATTTAGAAACTTGCAATATCCAAATTTTTGTAAATTTTTGTTGAAAACTAAGGAGTATCTCCCTCCCGCAGAACTCTTTGGCTTTCCATTATGATCATATTTGGTTACTTATTCTCTCTTAGTTTTGAACATCTTTTTAGTTTATTGTCTTCCAAACGTTTAGCTTTTATCTGCACTGTTGAGACATAAGTTGTCGAAATGACTACATGCAGAAACTAAATTTACAGGAACTTCTCTTCTTCGTTAAAGTAATAATTAAGAATAATTTTTTAACTGTGGATTAATTAAAATTAACAGCAAATCAAAAACGTGTTTTATCTAACCCAGAGAAACAACACATAATTACTAAATGGGGCTTACAACAAAATTACCGAACAGAGTTGTCAAGAGCCGAGGTCCATGAGGAAAAAACAAATGAGGTAGAAACCACCAGAAAAAATTGTCGACTGTAATGGTTCTGACTTGGTACAGGCATTTACAAAAATGACTATTACTAATGAGAATGATAAGACATATACTGGAACATGCCAAATTCCTGCTATATTTCAGTATATGCAACAACCTTTTTCTATCTAGGTTCGTTTGCACCCATGACCAAGTTTGTGAATTCAAAAAGTCTGAGGCTTGATTTGAAAACAAAAAATCTCGAAACCTTCTATGTGGTGTTACTTTTTTTCTGCCATAGAGTCAATAATTACTGGTCTAGATTCCATAGCAATTTATCGTAAGAATCAGAGCAAGCTGATCGTCCTTATAGTGAACATCTTGTGTAATCAGAGACACTATCTCATGACGATGTTCTATATACAGTTTAAAGGTCATATTAAGAAAATACCTGTCATCTTTTTCAGCTTTGAGGAAATCTGGTTGTTGAACAATTCTACTTGTGACACCACTCCATTGTTTCGAATCCCTAAGAGACATTATCTGTTGCCCTGCTACAGCAAGCAAAGACCTATCGTCATCTATTATTGTACCATCTGATTCTAAGCACAAACAAGACTGATTCCTCCCGAATGTGGTCCTCACTGCGAAGCAATAACAAATGAGTGTTATATGTAGATGTGTAGATGGAGTAAATTTGCATAATAAATATGCAGAAAATAAATTGACGGCAACTTCGGTATTTAGTTTGTTTTTATATAAAAGAAAATAATAGAAATTTAAGATTTCAACAGCTGATATTTTTGGGCTTCTCGTAGTTGAATTTCAACGCAACAAAATATGACAGCGCACAAGTTAAAACTTCTACACTATTCAATGGTAAAAGAAGCATGAAACAACGCTTTGATTGTTGTGGTTTATTTCAAATTTTGAAATTTACACTAACATTCAAAATAGGTGTTGTTAATAAAAAAAGAAAACTGGTAAACAATATGAGGTAATGAACTCACCTTGATCAAGTAATTCATCTAAATTTGCTGCTAGAAACAATTTTCGTTTAGCTCTGTCAGCGGAACAAACATCAAAGGTTAATCTGAAAAGCAACAGTAATTATGTATGCTTATTTCAACTAATTAAAAACCGAAGTTACTGTGAATTTAGTTTCTGCATATGCACATTTCGACAACTTATGTCTCTTTAGTGCAGATAAAATCTAAATGTTTTGAAACCCAGAATCTCAAAGATGTTAAAAAAACTGAGAGAGTACAAACAATTTGTAATTCAATTTATTAAGTATCATTATTTAAAAATTATTGTAGTTTTGAAGTTTACCTTCAATTTTCCTGTTTTGAAGCTTAAAAGAGTTCAAATCATGTCATTTTTATTTTTCCCTTTTCACCTCTCTCCTAATATCACTTTCATTGGTAAAAAAATACAATTACTGAAATAGCAAAAATATGATTGTTTTACGTCAAGTGAGCAATATTTCAGCTTCATCAGGACAAGAACAAGTTGGTCAATTGAAAGATTAAAAAATACGGCAACAAGCTTTGATTGCAACGGTAAAAACGAGAGATAGGACTTGTTATGTATCGAGAAATTTAGATGGAGTCTTTAAACTTCATACATCATGGCCATTCGAAACCAAAATCTCTTTAATTTCTCGAAAGCTTTTTTTTCCGTATTTTTACCTGTCTACCCTGTATCGACAAGGTTTACTTCTATCAACCGCCCCTGGACGCACTTGATCAGCTTTTTAAGCGTAGCCAGAGGCAGGAAAAAGATATAAGCTTAATGTACTAAAAATAATACTCAATCGATACAATTTGGAAACAAAGTTGTAGTTTGTTTTCCTTATTCAATTTAAGCTTAAAATCTACCTTATGTGTTGGGACCTCGCTGCAACTTAGTTGTATAGAGTTTTTTTTATCCAACTAATTTTTGTAGCGTCTTACTTTTTAGTACGGTTGAATCCTGTGTCAAATCATTTTCATATTTTATATGAAGGATATCAACCCTCAATCCATGAATTCCATGATATTTTGCCCTCTAGCATATCAGTTAAAAAGAGAGTCTCGAATGAAAGTTGGTTTACAGAATATTACAAGGCATATTATATATATAAATCTTTTTACTAGATACAACTTAATTCTTAAAATTATTTTTTTAATCTTTAAATAGTGTGTATTTGCAGACACTTTATCTGATTTGCATTGAATCCATTTCTCTTCATTTGTAAATAAAAAATAGATATAATTATATTTACTTAAGCAGTTCATTCTCAGTAGATGTAACAGGTTTCCATGATTGATTCTTTTCTAGTATTGTAAACGTTTTATCATGGTTTAATACCATAGCCGAACTTGTCGTCACTTCAGTTCCATCCTCTTCCAACACTAGCTTAGCATGCCGTCCATTACCAAGGTTGAAAATTTCAGATCCTAACAAACAATAGCTTTATTTATTAACATTAACAGCAGCAATATAAAAAAATACCAAATAAATATGCACAGAGTTAAATCATTGATCTTCCTTACAGGGTGAAATGAATTTTGGCGTAACGCCATATTCATAATTCTTAGTCCATTTCCGAGTGGCTGTGAACATTAAAATCAATGGTCTATAAAATCACAATTTAATACATGTCAACACAAATACATACATTATAGCAAGACACAGGTTCCCACAACATGGAGATAGCACAACAGTTCAAGACACAAACAAAATAACAATTTACCAAGTCATGACGTCATAAACAAAAGTACAAAAGTACAGGATAACATGTAACGTCAAAAGACAAAAACGTACAAAACAAGAAAACACTTGAAAATACAAGTTTACAACAAATGGTATGTACATTTTCCGACAATTTTCTTTCCATTCGTATGTTTTATTTCCAGAAACTTTTTCAAAAAATTGTTTCTTAAACCACACGTCCTTTATTTTAGACGTCCCTATTTAAATAATCAAAATTACTTATTGGTAAGAAACCGCACTTACTAATCTTATTTTGTATGTTCAAATAACTTATTGTTAAGAAAGCACATTAGCTTAGTGATATTCTGAGATGAATCACTGCGATGTTTTTAAAGGGCATGTAGTTTGGAAATAACTTTACGTCGCTTATCATTTCGCCTGTCTTTTGTCCTGAATCCTCTAAAAAGAATCTTATCTTACCTAGACAATCTTTATTTAAGTATCAGAGTTAAATAACTAAATCACTTATTGCAGAGGGGCAAGCACTGTCGCTTTTCTTTCAACAAACATAGGTTTACATATAAAGTATATAAGTGTAATGAGTTAAATTTTTTTCTCAAAATGGTCTAGTCCTCATTTTATTTAAGCAAAAGATATTAAAATACATAAATACCGAAGTTGCATACGATACAGTAAATTTCGTGAAGCTGTACACGTGTATCAAGGAGTTACCTCTCATCAGCAGCATTAGGATACGAAATATGAAAAGCCATAGTCCAAAAGTAGTAAATAAGAGTAAAAAGTAGTAAATTAACATAAAAAGGGTAAAATATGAAATTGTCTGAAACGAAACTGTTTAAATATAAGTTAAATCTGAAGTATCTGCCTTTTGGATGTTTGATTTTGGGATTTCCCTTTCTCCCTTTTTGTCAGTATTCGTTTGCCGGTTTAATAAGTTAATTTCACCATCAGCAAAAAAAAATCGCTATGGGCTCTATTCCTCTTTTCTGATTGCCCGAACTGATTTCGTTATTACTCTTTATGGGCCTTTACTTAGCTTGGTTTTTAGCTGTTTGGAAAGCATATCCATAACTGCTATGACAAGATTTCGTGCCAGTTCCAAGTCCGTCTTTCCCGACTTCCTATCGTTGTTTACGTTTGTCTTTTGTTTTTATTGTATTTTATTTTCGTTGTGTAGTTCCTTGATTCATTTGACATATGACTATGATTTTCGGCCATTGTAGCTGTTTCCTGTTATCTTTTTATTCTATTTTTCGTGAAGAACAACAATAAAAGCGTCGTTTTTAATGTGCCTGACTGCATAGTTTGATTTTAAAAATTTTGTCTTGTTTTTTCCGTATTTATATACTCTAATTTTCAAATTCAAATTCTCAATTTCAATTGTAGCCACGATGTTCTCGGAATTATGGATTGAATTTTTCAACCTGATAACCCTTTTCAAAAGGCTGTGCTTTCAATTTCCTCACAAGCAATTCTGTCAATTACCTTTTAATATAAGACTTTTAACGTCCGTTGCAGATATAAGTTTCTTTCGACTCCTGCCTACAGTCCAGACTTTATAATAGCTGAAAAAAAGAAATAAAGATGGTCGTGGTGACTTCAAGATGAGAACAACAATAAAGGCACTATTGCATTGCTTAATTTGGCGTGTATTTGTTGAGACTTTCTCATTTGCATTTCCTCCATATCTCTTCAATAGTTATGCTTTTTAACAGAATATTTGTTTTCCAATTATGACTTTAAAATTATAATGGAAGTGTTAGTAGTTCTTAAACATCTTTTTTGTTTTTGTTTTTGTTTTTGTTTGTTTTTTCGTTTTTTTTAGTGAAGTTTACTACAAATTTATATTCTGCAACGATTGTGACTTTAACCGCTAAGGGACCTATTTCTAATTAAATTTCTTGACGACTACGGTTGCAACATCAAAACCGAGCAATAAAAATGGAAAAACCAAAGACATAAAAACATGGCAATACACGAAACTACAAAACAAATCGTAGAACATTCAACTTCCAAACAAAAAAGCATTGGTAATGTAAAACCCCATAAAAGATGATCATTAAGACAGAGATTGCATGATAGAACCAAACTTTCAACATGCTTAGTACCCACGGACCCGTAGCCACCAAGACCATTAACTCTTCTGACTGCAGCAGTGTTTGACACCAAACAACAACAGTGACGAATTATTTAATGCTATATTCTTGTGTTTATTGTTTTCAGTCTGAAGTGTATATTGTTATAAGAATAAATCATCAAAACATGCTATATTTTATTTATTTCACAGTATTCTGACGATATTTAAACATGACAAAACATCACCTATAGAATATTACCTAAAGACATAAAACGTTATAAAAACATATTTAGTTCCTTCAATCAACGAGGTCTTTTTCAAAACATGTCATAATTACACCTGGAATTCACAATACTCATACAGAAACTCATAAACTTTGCCATAAATAATTACAGTGTATGCATTTATATAATACTTCATAAATACATTATTCAAAAATACAAGATACAAAATTCAAATTTTTAAACAATACTGGAATAAAATTTTCATTCAAGTTTGTGAACAATACTAGTATTCCAGTATTGCGGTCGTCAAGTTCAAGTGATCCCTGAATGGCATTAAAATCGGTATGACTGAATCAGAATGCATTACTAAATTGACCAATAATTAACCGAGTAACAGTTAATAGCATTTTTACTGTTATTTGCTAACGTTAATTTTTCTTAAGTGTTTGTCTTTGTCAAGAAGCCTCCCGTTTTTTCCTAAATGCTTGAAAAAACTAAGCAGCATCAATATAAGGTCCCGTGTCAAATTCGATACAGTCATAACTTTAAAACTATTGAAAGATCCCAGTTCAAAACATGATAAATGATCGTAAAACTTTTGAGTGACAAAACCAATGTAGAAGATAAAACTGCTATATCGCTTTTATTTTTGAGAACCCTATTAGCACGATAAAAAATACTATACTGTTAGATACAGACTCAATCTTTTTAAATGATTGATATACTGGACTGAAAAAACAAATTATGGTTAGATAGACTATAGCTTCTTTGGCGATCTCACTCACCACAGTCGAATTAAAGAATAGATTTTTTAGATTTAATGCGGCTTAAAGAACCAGTAGTATTAGACCGTTCACTTAAAGCGCGACAGGAAATGAAATACTTACATTTGTTTTTTAATTTCGATAAATTAACTCTAGAATGACAAAAAAGAATCCTTCACAAATGTATCTCTTTGGGGAATAAGTATTTGAGGTTTTACGAAAAATGTCATTTGTGAACCCATTACAAAGATTAAAATGAGTATCTGGTGTTATTATAACACAAAGAAAACGCAACATTATTTCGTTTCAGGGGAATGTAAAATCTGATAAAATTCAAGTCACAATTTTGTCTTTAATAAAATATTTACAAGCAAGAACTTGTTCACTATGATTTTGTTGTTTTATTTGTTCCCCTCACAACAAAATCCCATGTAAGAATAAATATACTAATTACACAAAGTAAGTGAGAAACAGGCCGGTCATTCTAAAAAAGAATAATCCAAAGACAATGACAGCACAAAGATGCAAAAATATCACACAAATACGGCACAGAAACGAAAAATGGAGACAAACATATTTATGAACAACACGGGCCGCCCAATTTAAAATAGAATTAAAATCTGCTATTAACAAAATTATATAAAAGGTTTATTTTGGCTTGTTAAGTTTTCAGCTAGATTACTCCAATGTTTGATTTTACCTTATACTTACCTATCCGTATTCAACATGTCCGACATCTCAACAACCTCTTTTCTTTCATCATTTTGTTCCCTATAGCATATATAACTGATTAATGACTGTTATTACAACAAGAAGGACTGATAACTGATATAAGAACACGTCGGAAAAATAAATGCTGTTATTACATGAAGGATAGAGGACTGCTACGGGTACATGAAGTGTTATTGCCTGCTATGAGTATAAGTCGGATTAATAACTGCTTTAATTACATGAAAGATTAATAACTGATTAATGTATGAGTACATGGAGGATAATTATTGCTATGATTACATTACTGAGTATGAATACTACGAGTACATGGTGGATCAATGACTGTTTTGATTACAAGAGGGATTAATGACTGCTATGAGTATATAAAGGATAATAACTTCTTTCAGTACACGGAGAATATTGGCAGTTTTAAAAGTACATGAAGGATACATGACTACTGTGAATTCATGAAGGATAATGGCTGCTATGAGTACAGGAAGGAATCATGACTGTTATGAGCCCATGTAAAATAATGACTGCTATGAGTACAGGAAGGAATCATCCATGAAGGATAATAACTGCTGTAAGTACAGGAAGGATTCATGACTGTTATGAGCCCATGCAAAATAATGACTGCTATGAGTACAGGAAGGAATCACCCATGAAGGATAATGACTGCTATGAGTACAGGAAGGATATATGACTTATGAGACCATGAAGGATAGTGGCTGGTCTGAGTACAGGAAGGATCCGTGACTGTAATGAGCCCATGAAGGATAATGACTGTTATGAGTTCAGGAAGGATTCATGAATGCTATGAGCCCATAAAGGATAATGACTGCAATGAGCACAAGAAGACTTCATGACTGTTATGAGCCCATGAAGGATAATGACCGTTATGAGTACAGCAAGGATTCATGACTGTTATGATCCCATGAAGAATAATGACTGCTTTGAGTTCAGGAAGGATACTTGAATGCTATGAGCCCGTGAAGGTTAATGGCTACTATGAGTACAAGAAAGGTTCATGACTGATACAAGGGTATGAGCCCATGAAGGATAATGACTGCTATGAGTAAAGGAAAGATTCATGAGTGTTTTGAGTTCATTAAGGTTATGTGACTCCTACGATATCATGACAATATTTATAAGAAAAATGGAATGACTTATGACTTTTCTTAGCACATTACGGCTTAATGACTGCTTTTGAAATTTTATATTGAAGCTGTGGTAAACAGATGCTCCTCGGATTATTCTGTCTTCGGTATATATGAAATATAACCGAATAATATCCAAAAATGTAAGCATACCTGAGTTTTGCTCGGTCCGATCACGTACTCGACGTGCCGTATTGATATTCTAACGAAAGTAAATATTTTTACCATTTTATTTAAAAAATACATGCGGTTGCACGCACATTCGTGTTAGGTATACCCCACTCGTATTATCTTAAACATTAAAATTGCAAAAATGGCTAAGTCCCACAAAACAGGAAGTTGATATCATAGATAAAGTTAAATACCAAATATGAAGTAACTCGGCCCAGCACTAGCTGAGACAAGTGCGACGAAATTTTACTATGTTCAATAAAGAGAAAAATGGCTAAATCCCTACAAAAACAGGATGTTGATATCACAGGGTGACCAAAATCGTTTACGACACATTCCCCTGTATTTATATTTAATCAAGTACTAAATTTGAAATAAATCGGCCCAGCAGTAGCTGAGAAAAGTGCGACAAAAATTTTCACAATTTTCAATAAAAATAAAAATGGCGAAGGCCTACAAAACAGGAAGTTGAAATCACAGTGTGAGCAAAATCGCTAACGACGCATTCCCTCTATATGTGAAGTCAAATACCAATTTGAAATAATCCGGCCCAGCAATGGCTGCGAAAAGTGCTTGGGACGGACGGAAGGGCAAATGGACAGACAAGGGTATTCAAATAAACCACCCACTCACGATTGGGAGAATAAGTAAATTCTCCCTACAAGAAATCACAAAGATGATAAAATAATTTTACCTCCATTTGAGAAGTACCTTTCCAATAAGAAGGATGCTTATTATCACAAGAAGTACAGAGGGTCCAGTAATAGCAAGTATGAGCAGCCATCTCCTGTCAGGGGGTTCCGGTCTAGCTTTATGAAAATAAAAGTGAATTGCTCTCAATATAGTCAAAAATTCATAAACATTTTAACAACGTTAAAATTTGCTTCATAATTTTTAACCCTGGCATTAATTTCATGTTCAAGTGAAATGTGTTGCATTTTTCCTTATATAAATATTTTTTAAGTATTAGCATGTGATTGGTAAATGATTTTTGATATTTTAAATATCTTATATTGACACTGACCTCAATATTCAATTTAGTAGTTCAGTGACAAGTATATTTAGATTTAATGGATAGAATTGATAGTGTCTCAAGTATTTCAAGTTGTACAAGTCAAGCGCCGACGGATTAAAACAAAGAGTATGCATGTATTATTAAATCACTCACGTTTACAACTTGGAATTTTTGGCATCCACTTCCGGTTGGACTGGCAGGTTATCGTTGATGATCCATCAATTATGTAATCTGTGGTAACGCATGAGAGAGTTATTGATATCCCAGCATGCCTCTGTTTGTTTGTTGTCTGAAATAAAGCTTTCGTCTAGTATCTATCAAGGACTTTTAGTCCAAAATAAAATAAAATGATTGTTCTGCACAAGTTCTGTTGTCCTTAAGTACATGTATCAAATTTATAAGATCTGAATCTGATTACAATTTGTCATTAAATAAGTAATGACTTTCTTACCTACCAAATTCTGTTCCATTTCGGAAAATATCCGATATTACATAGGAGTCAACAAAGGTCAACCGGCGTCAATCCCGTCTGCCAGCCATAATGAGCAAAGGGAAAAAAATGTAGCATGTACTTGCTTTAATTTTTAAGGACAACAAAATTACCGATGAGGTGAATCAACTGTTTCATACACGGGTTACATTTCCAACAAACTTATTTCATCCAAAAGGTAAGAAATATTAATATCCCATGTAAGAACGGCAACCACTTTTAAATCAGTTCAGGGTAAAAATGGCACCGGCGAAAAAGGTGCATGAGAGGATATGGAGCAAATGTACAAGTCTCTACAAATACATGAGAACAATAATATAAGCGTTCAAATGCTTAGTTTTTAACAAGAAATTGGAGAGACTTTGTCTCGTGTGTAATTGCTCCACATCCTTTTAGTGTAAATAGTAGAACCAAGCAATGGAAAAATACTTTTATTGTTGTTCTTCATTTCGAAGTCACCATGAGGCCTTCAGCAATGAGCTCATACCTCATGTAAGTATCATTAAAACATTGATATGGAGAGCCTTTTAATGAATTAGCGACTTTAAACTTGTTTCAATGTAGGGAACTACGATGTAGTTTAAAAAGTCAATCGGTATAAAAGTGATATAAGTGAATTAACTTTTTTTGAAAATCCAAATTCAAAGGATTCAGGTCAAAGTAAGTGAGAACCGAACCGTCAGTCTAAAAAGAACAATCCAAGGACAATGGCAACGTCGGAAAAACAAAAAAACGAAGACATAACATGAGCATGACACAGAAAAGAAAATGAAGACATGCACATATACAAAAATGAACAACACGGACCCAATAAAAACCATGGGTGAGATCAGGTGCACCGGTAGAGTAAGCATCTCCTGCTTCTTATAAGACACCCGCCGTGTTGAACATGTCAACTCCGGTAGTAAAGTCAAATACGGTAGAGGAAACAACAATAAATTTTACGAAAGGATATGGAGTAAATGAACATGAGACAATAACACATATGTCAACTCCAACTGCATTAATTTAAATGAGCTGTATGGCCATTTCGGAAATTTATTCCTCATCAGCAGCACTAGAACCCAAACAAAGGAAATCCATAATTTCAAAAAAGATATAAAATGCATAAAACCAAACGAAATCCGAATAATCAATAATATCATATATAGCTAAGGACAAAACTACGATGGAGGGAGTTTATCTTTGGGTTTTAGAATTTACATAAATTTAGATAATAGTAATTGAACAAAGTGTACACATGAGATATTATCTCATGTACAAACAATAAAGCTTTAAAGGGAAAGATCTGTTGTCATGTGGAAAACAGATATCCCATAGCGGTCCACAAGATGGTGATGTCGACCGTAAAACTTCTAGACGGATGACTTCAAATTTTGGGTAACATACCCTTGTTGAAGTAGCCTATTTGTGAGCAACCGGGCTCTATCAAGGAAGTCACAGTATCGAACACAGGCTCTTGAATGGCGAATGAGCTGGGAGATGTAAACTCCATATGCCGGCTCTGTTGGGATGTTGCTACCTAGAAGAGGGAAGTTTACTATTGGAAAGGTGAAGTCATCGTGTTTGTCGTACAGCTTAGTTTGAAGTCTCCCTCTGTTGTCAATTTCAAGGTGAATGTCACGGAACGAGGCTGATGTAGAAGTGTCTGTGGTATCCTTAATTTCGAGCTCTTTTTGGATAGATCAAATGAAGAAAATCACCAAAGCGAGGGTTTTTTAGCGACACAATATCATCTATATAACGGAAACTAAAATTGAAGGATTGTGCCAGTTTTTTACCTTTATTTTGAAGAAACCCTTCGATGAATTCAGCTTCATAAAAGTGAAGAAACAAATCGGCTAGGAGAGGCGCACAGTTTGTGCCCATAGGAATTCTGATAGTCTGTTGAAAAACAAGTCCTCCAAACTGGACAAATATATTGTCGATCAGAAACTCTAACATTTTAATCACTTCTTCCTCTGTATATTTTTTCTCCGATTCGGAGTCATTTTTCACAAAGTAGGCTTGTTCTCTACCTACAACAATGTACCTATATCTTCGTTCACCGTTCTTACGTGAGAAACATCTATGAATCAAACCTTTCAGCCGAGATTTTAGTTGTTCATGAGGAATAGTAGTGTAAAGTGTGGAGAAGTCGAAAGTTTTAATGCTTTTACAGTGTGATAATGATCTAGAGTTTAAGATGTCAAGTAGATCTTTGGAGTTTTTCAAAATCCACATTTCATTTACACCGCTTCTTGAAAAGCAAGTATCATAGGTTTTTTGAAGGCCCTCTTTAACAGCTGTCAAGATGGAGGTTAGCAATTTAGATATAGGTTTTGTAGAGCATTTGACAGATCCAGCGATGTATCGTTCTTTGTATGGGCATTAATGTAACTTAGGTACCCAGTACAAAGAGGGGAGATCTGTGTCTTCATCCTTGGTGGAAATCCCGAAAGAAAGCAAAACAGATTTATGGTTCTGTAATATCTCCTCCTTTGACAGAGTAGTAGCTGCGTAAGTTGGATGCCGTTGCAATTATCAATGCCTAGTTCTTTCTTTAAACAATTTATATAATGATTTTTGCAAATAAAAATGATATTATTTGGGGCCTTATCGGCAGGAACGACGACATATTTGTCATGAATGGAGGACAAGTAACTGGCCACATCAGCATTTTTGAAAATTGGTGATGCTTTAGTTCTCATTGACCCTCGTAGCTGATTGTAGGTCTTGGTCCATTTGTTGAAAAAATAAAACAACAATGATATATCACCGATCATCTTTTTCTGTTACCAGGCTTTGAAAATCAGGCCAAATTTATTTTTTTTCAGCAATATTTACAAATAATATATAAAGAACTGTGGGAAAATGCTTATTATTAAGCTTTCATGTGCAATGAATATCTGATAGATTTTTTTTTTTAATTTCAGAGTAATATACTTAAGCTATACATGTATTTTGAGCTGAAAAAAATTACATGTCACCGTTGATTAAGAGAGATATTTTATATAGTAATCGAATAGACAACATTTAAGGGAAAGGGGAGCTAATTCGCGGGAAAAATATATCAATGAAAGGCCAGTAAAGGAAAATTCCGGCTTGAAAATCATGTCATTTCCATATCCACCTCGCAAATGAGCCAATCGAATGCGTCATGTATAAGTGTCGATCTACCTTAAGGTAGAACACCACTAATTCGGAAACCAGTCGAGCACATATGTGAAGTTTGTCCCTATAGGAGACGATATAGTTCGAATATAGTGTTTATTTTGTTACATATTGAAAATGTTGGCAGCTGAATCTTATTAGAATTAGAAGGTTATACCGTAAGGCTCCTTATGAGCCTAAATTTATATAATTTCGGCATGGACGGCGGAGTAATTTTTTCTGTAAAATTCAAGCAGGAAATACCGATCCTTGTGTTGTTCACTGCCGGGACCAATTCTTTCTTATATGCAAGTGAAGGGGGTTGATTTTCTCATGAAAGTTTCTTGAAAGACGCCTTTTTAAATTGAGAAGTGTGTCACTTCATTTGAACTTTTAGTCAAATTTCTACAAAGTTTCAAACATGCGCAATTTAACATGGGAGTCTATGGGAGACTGTATTAGTGGTGTTATACCTTAAATCGTTATAAATATATAAAGATTTGCTCTTCATTGAGCAAGAGGCAATTAAACAATGTGTGTTTTTGCTTTTTTGTCATCTTGAAGTCAAAAGAATTTTCACAATATGACTTTTGTTATCATGAAATATTTGACGTCATTTTATTTTGCATTCCAAATTAGTTCTGTCCACACAATAGTTTTCGAATCGCTTCAGCGGAAACTTATTATTGAATCTAATTGTGTAAAGCAATTTATATAGTCAACTCGAAATAGAATGCGCATTCTGATTCGAATTGAACAAAAAATGACGGCTGGACAGGTGAAGCGTATAAATTCGGGTGAACGGAGCATGAAATTTTGAGATCGTGTAGGAAATTTGAGAATTTTTTCTCCAGTTGATAAATACATCATATCATGCCATTTTACAAATCAGACCCATTAACAGCCATTGGTCACAAATAACGGAAGTCGAATACCGAAGGAACAAAGGAGTAGTATTTACAAAAATCAAAGTCCAGAGACATGCCAAAAACGAGAACACAGAAAACAATGACGTTGGACAGCTACACAGCACAGAAAAAACTCAACATTCAAAACCAAGGAACTCAGTGTGAACTCCCATGAAACTGAGAGTGACATCACCGGGTGCTCCGGAAGGGTAAGCATATCCTGCTCTGTTAACAGCACCCGTCACACTGTAAGTGAGTCAATCCAGGAAAAAGTCAAATCGGTATTATAGTCAAATCCGGGAAGACGTGAATCTAGCTGAATATGTCCACTTTCATTTGGGACACTGACGTCATATCTTTCAATGATGCTATGGTGACGGCCATAGAATTTTTTTGAGGGAAGAAATTAACATAGGCAAAACAAATCCCTCACTAAGCAGCTAAAAATTTAAAACATACTATTTGGAAATTTTTTAAAAATATTTGATAGACATCATGACGATGGATTAAAAATATGATAGGAATAAGTACCAAAAATTTTAAAAACAAAACTACAATCAATTACTGTCAATTTAATTTCTGCATATGCGCATTTCGACAATTTTAAATGTTACTTTACTGAAAGATATAATAATGACTAAACGGCATAAAATTCACCTTAACGTAAGTCACTGTTTCTTTTGTAAATATTGACGGTGGCTCCTTTATTGCAGGACAGTTAACAGCACACTTTGGAAACATTGGTTCCCAGCTTCCATTTTTTAAGCAATTGACATTTTCACTCCCGATTAGTGTAGAGTCGTTTACACACGAAATGTGTGCCCATTGTCCAGCAATGGATATGTTCATATTGTCGTAAAGTCTTTGCAGTCTTGTTACAATGTTTTTGCATGCTGAAATAAATATTTGCAAACTGTAATTCTAATGTTGATATTGCTTAAATTATGGTAATACAAATGAAAAGTTTCGCAATTTTAATACCCATTTCCTCCTGTTCCTTATCAACGCTTCGTTAATGTTTATATTGAAATAATTAAAAAAAAACATTAATACATGTTACAGTACTTCTTTAATAAAGTAAGAATAAAAAATGCATAGAGAAAAAATTATAATGCTTGTTCAGTACTTTACTTGTATTATTTATTAAAGGTGTAATACATATTTAAACAAAAAACGTAGCATTAATGACATATATAATTTATCGTGGGGAGAGGAGCATAGTGCTAATTAAGCCTGGAATGACAAACATGTGATATAATAATTATTATTCCATTCATAAGCACACATATTACATTTTAGTTCACCTGGCTATAGTCATGGTAAGATTTCGCCAGCACTTTTCTTCTTAGATCTTTTAGTTATTTGTTCTGTATCCAATTAGTACAAATATTTAGATTATGATCTTCCAAATGTTTTAAGGTGACAAAAAATGTCAAAGTGACTATACAATGTATGCAGAAACTAAAAGTACAGTTGTTTCGGTATTTCACTGTTACATATTGGCTTTGTTGAAAATATTGGCATTCAGATACCTTTTTTCAATTCTACATTCAGAGACCCGAATTCAATGTTTTAACTCCAGAAAATTCAACTTTATTTTCAATTAAGGTTGCGTTATATTTTAATTTAAAGGAGTAGGGGCGGTAAGGGCCTTATTTGGCCTGAAAAATAAATTTAGACTTTTCTCATTGGAATGTTCCATGGGTATGGCTTTTCAGTAAACAGTAACATTTCTCAAATATGTATGTATGATTACTGAGTTTTTGAGTTTAGGAGAAGGGACAAATTGAAGATTTTGCCGTAAAATGACAAATTTGACCAATTTTGACTACTTTTTCTGAAAAGGAAATATTGAGCACATGCAAGAACCAGAAAAATATTCATATGAGAGTTTCAATTCATTTGTACCAATAAGTTGGTAAATTATCTAATTGGTTCTTGAATGTGCTCGATATTTTCGGCTAGGAAAACTGCTCGAAAATCTCCCAAATTTGGTATATTTCTATGAAAATGCTCAAAAGTAGCTTTTTCATGACGTCAGAACTGTACCTATTGTGACGTCAGTGGTTCTAATTTTTGTATGTTTTCTGTAAATGGGATCTCAACTTTGAAACGAACATGAAAAAAATATTGAGGTGCAACTTAGCAATTCAGTGGAATCTTAGGCCAAATCAACCCCTTATCGCACCTTGTCCTTTGGAGTCAAAAGCCATTTCAGTGTAACACAAATCTTTTCTTTTAAAAAGGTGAGATGATGCAGGAAACAATCTCGCATGCGATCATATATACATTAAAAATGCAGTTTAGTTCAGTGTAACTTGAATATACATACGTGTTGTACTGGGGTTGATACATAAACACTCCGACACAGCACACACTATAACTGTGAATATTAAATCAGTCTTCATTGAGGAAAGCACCTAAAATTAACAAGAATATGTATAAGTAGACCTGTGAGACACTCTATAATCAAATTTATCCTCTTCTAATTAGTGAAATATTACACCTAAAATGATTTGTTTATCATGAAAAAGTCATATGATACCTTCATAGCTTGGGAAAGTAAAAGGCTATGGAAGTAAATCCAGACAGAAAATCCGGGGAGATGACCCCGTCACCAGGGTAATGGGAGCATCTAAGGAAGAAAAAAACACAGAAACCCCTCCGAGTCCAGGGGGGTTGATACACGGCTAATCACCGGGTATGGTAAAAAAATGATTATGGAAATCCCTGATACACCTTCATAGTAATGGTTTTGCAACGACATCATCTAACCTACTTGAAACTTGAAATCACGAGAATGGTTAATGTAGGTAGAAAAAAATAAAAACATTTTTTGTTCAATTGACTTGATTGATTTATACCATTCGACAACATATCGTCATATGCCAAGGTATTGTAATATTATAACGAGACTTTCGAGATAGGAGCTCTCCTGTCATTGAAGGTGGAAACGGTCGCCTCGGATACCAATAAGAAGGAATACTGGATTTGTAAACCTATTGAACTAAATATAAAAACATATCACACCTGAAAAACAAACCATTATTAAATTGAAGTGCACTTATAATTTTTCCTACATGACAATTATTTAACTAAATTTTAATTGACGAAAACAATTAATCTGAAGCGCTACAAACAGGTTTACTATAAATCACCCTTAGCTCAACACTGTTTGTTAATTAGTGATTCCCACTTAAGGTATTGATGTGTTGATTGTTTTCGTATAATAATAGATTTGTTTCCGGAGTAAACACAACTCAAAAGTCCCGTTTTTAGTGTCAAGTTTTTTGCAAGAGGTCAGTAACAAACCAAGAAAACTTCCTAAAACCGTCAACCGGTTAATGTGAAAAAATGATTAAAAAAATCAGTCTGCAAAACAATGGTAAAGTTATCACTGAGAAAAAAAACAAATTCGTCGAACGAACCTCTTAAATGTGTCTAAACATTAATTTTTTGACTTGACAAAACCATAATTTAAGAATTTTACATATTGTAACCACAAAAGTTATACAATACATCATTTTAACATACCGTGATAGAGTTTTATTCAAATTCTGTATACAGTTCCATATTTTGTATGAAGTTTGAACATAATTATAAAAGCAAAGATAACAGGAAACTCTCAAATCTATATCATTTCTGTAAACTTGTATTATTAATGTGCAGAGATACTACCCTCAAATACATGAAATGTATTTATGTAAGATATTAACGATTTATTTACAATAACTCCTATTTGTCTTATCAATTTCGGCCTTGAAATAAGATGTAGTCCATATGATGAATACTTTTGCAATATAGTAATAATCAATGAAGGGATATTGAGTAAATGCATATGAGACAAAGTCTCTATAGCTACAAACACATGGCAAAACCAAGCAATGGAACAACGCTTTTATTGTTGTTTTTCATCTTGAAGTCACCATGAGGCCTTCAACAATGAGCTTTGCTCATACCTCATAGTACGTTCAAGACAGCCCCTAGCACCGGTTTGAGTGGAATGCATTATTAGATGTCGAGCAACGCTATATCCATCTTTTTGCATGCCATGGATGAGGGATCGTCAACATCGTAAAATTAAGTGGCAGTGGTCTTACAATCACTGTCATCCGTTGCCCAACAAGAAGACGAACAGGAGACAATCACAACATATAAACAATCACAGGGCGCTCATCGAGTCAATCGTAAGACAAGTTGTAAATATTTTACGAAAGGATATGGAGTAAATGAACATGAGACCATAACACATATGTTAACTCCAACTGCAATAATTTTAATGAGCTGTATGGCCATTTCGGAAATTAATTCCTCATCAGCAGCACTAGAAACCAAACAAAGGAAATCCCTAATTTCAAAAAATGTTTAAAATGCATTAAAACCAAACGAAATCCGAATAATCAGTAAATCAAATATAGCTAAGGACAAAACTACGATGGCGGGACTTAATCCTTATGTTTTAGAATTTACATAAATTAAGATAATAGTAATTGAACAAAGTGTACACATGAGATATTATCTCATGTACAAGTACACCATATCTAAGAAAAATAAAGAGCATACATCTCTGTAAGTCTTCTATCTGAAATAGTTGTGAAATATAAGACAAAACGTGCGATATCAAAAAAAAATAATTTAATAAAAAGACGTTTCGTCATAAATATATTTTGAAATATAAGACAAGACCAACGAAATCCAAATTTTTTGTTCTATAAAAAGACAATGACTCGTCTGAGGATTCGTCGTGTAATGTACTGAAAATGAATAAAAACAATAATTTCACTGTAAAATGTTTCATACTAGTGTCACTCTCGCACTTTATCTCTCCGTATTTCTGTTGGCACAACTTTTTATAACATGGTGACTTCAATTGATTCGCTTCTGGTTTAATAAACTCCTTACTGTAATACTGTAATCAGCTATTAGTAGAGTTTCATTAGCAGGTAGACAAATGAAGGAGACAATTTTTTACCGTTAAAATGAAAAGAAAACGTTTTTTTCCTCCTGAATTTTATTCGCAGAAGACAGTGTGAAATAAATACTTAATCTCGCTTGAGGGGAAGAATATTGTTCACCTCTGGTTGAAGACCCTCAGGCAACATCAAGATATAGACTGGAATAAAAGCCTGTCCTTGATAAACTGGATATTTCTATGTATCGTGTGCGTTTTTTCACATGTACATTCACTCCATATCCTTTCATTTTTTTTAATTCAATTATCCCAAACGTTGACTCCCGTCTTTCATGGCTTCTCCCGAAAGATCCTTGCAAAATTTGTATGCTTAAATGCATCCGAAATGTCTGCCATTTCAAAGAATACGATGCCATTACAATATCACAACTACTTTCAACTTATGAATCAGAGCTTGAAGGCATCAATACGGAAATTCCATCTGTTTTTTGACATCCTATTTTCAATCAAACAGCAGCTGCAGGTACTCTGAAGATTTCGAGTAATTTAGTTTCCAGATGTCGATAAGTTTCTGCAGGAGACGGAAAATGAAATGGCAACTAATAACCATCTCGATCATTTAAATGAGAAAGTAAATATATTTTTGATACCCGTGACAAAAAAATGGATCTGAATATACCAGCTGTCAACACTTAGGGGCTTTTGGTGTAGTCTTTGTAAGAATTGTTGTCAAACAAACCCAAATCGAAACATACATACGGAACAAAGCGGACAAAATGGTGAACAGTATTTAAAGCAAAACGGAAGTACATGTAATGAACATCGATGGGTTGATGCAATACACCAAACCCCGTGAGGAGCGCTGACAGATCGAAAATTGTTAATACGAAGGAACTCTTCAGCAGTGACAAACATGAAATTAATTACGTTTGAATTGTACAAGTTCGTTTGTTAAAAATGTTAGCACGTGTGAAACATAAATTTTCACATGTCAAATGATCTTCATATAACTTAAATATGAACATCATCAACTTTATCAACAAATGTTATGAAAACAGTGGAATTAACTACTTTTGGAGTGTTAAAAATTCGGTAGAAGTTTTGGAAAGATTTCGATCTGTTAATGATGCATACACCTCCGTCGATAGCTGTGATTTGTCTAACCTTTATACTACATTACCGCATACACTCATCAAAGAGAAATTTTCGTATTTAATCAAATGGTCCTTCAAAAAATCAGGATGTACGTACATTTGTTGCAATACATTTAAATCGTTTTTCAGTGACGACAAACATGACAAATATACCAACTGGACTTGTCAGGAAAGGCATTAAATTTTCTTCTTGATAATATTTTTGTTCGTTTTGGTGATACAGTCTATCGGCAAAAATAGGTATTCCTATGGATACCATGTGTGCACCTCTTATAGCAGATTTATTTCTTTATTGCTACGAATCACAATTTATGGCAAAAATTCAAAAAGACCCTTCTACACAGCACTTAGTGGATAAATTTAACAATACATAAAGATATTTGGACGATATTTTGGCTTTAAATAATCCTGAATTTCATAAATTTACAGATGAAATTAATCCTGCAGAATTTACCTTAAATAAATCCAATAGCAGCAGTGATTATACTCCTTTTCTTGATCTTGATATATCAATAAATCAAGGAAAGTTAAACACTAAGGTTTATGATAAAAGGGATGATTTCTCCTTCCTTATAGTCAGTTTTCCCCATCTCGATGGCGATGTCCCGTTAGCCCCTTCTTACGGGGTCTACATTTCACAACTTGTTCGATATGCACGAGTATGTAGTGATGTTTCTGACTTCAACGACCGAAATCTTTGTCTCACTGAAAAACGTCTGCATCAAGGGTTTATATATCATATATTGATAAAAACATTCTCTAAATTTTATTAAAGATACATTGAATTTTTCAGAAAATTTGGTTCTACATGCAAGGCTCTTATACATCAGGGAATTTCACATCCAAAATGCTATGGCAATATCATTTACAAAGCGCATAAATTAAAAAATTGTCCTTCCAAACTTATAAATCCGTTGAACAAACTTATTGCCCTTGACCTTCGATTGTTTGTTTTGGATTGACGGTTCGGTTCTCACTTACTTTATTTATAAAGGATATAAATACAGCATTGTTGTTTAATCTTTACTTCTGGTTTTTGCTGACAAATATATTGATCATCTCCTAAATGCTTTACATGTACTACATAACTAAATTTAAACAATTTTTCATATTGGCAGTATTTGACATTGCACAACATCATGTTCTTCTTTCATAATTCATGATGTTGTTATACCAAATCTATTTAGAAGTATTTCAGTTCATCCTCCACTGCTTCAATAGCACTGGTAAAATTGTCCACGCTTGGTTACACTATTTTACTCAAAATTATTTAGGCTTCACCAATATGGTTTCAAAATTTTACAGTTATCAGAGCTTCACCAATATGGTTTCAAAATTTTACAGTTATCAGAAAAAGCAGTCCAGCATACTCATTTTGGTTGACACTGACTCGCCATATATCACACCGTAAGGAATAACTATAAAATAGTCCTTTCTACCCGCCAGATAAGAAGAAGCGAACGACATAGCAGAGTAGAGGAGATTGTCGTAAAACGGATAATAGCCTGCGATCACCTTGCTTATAATTGTTAGGTTATCGGTTATCCACGCTATTCAATGAACGAATTCAATTTCACATCCTCATAATTCGATCATTTTTTGTTTTGTTGTCGATGATCAAGTCAGCAAATACATGTACGTAATCATTTCTGCATTCCATTTGAAATTTTTCCCTCAGTTGACTTTGTGCAAATATTACAAGCTCAAAGTGTCACGTTTCCTCTTTAATTCACACAAACTTATTATATTCTAACACCTGAAATGTAATATAGTGCGGAAGAAAACAAGAGTTGATGCTGATTTTGAGAAGAACTACCCCTGCAGCTGAGATTGTTCAATGTCACCATACCCCTATGACCCTTGCGGATATATATTAACGGGGAACTTAAACATCAATAAAGATAAAGAAATTCAACGGTTCTTTTGAAAATGGCCTAAATATCGCCCACCTTCCAAAATTAACTGGCAAGCTTGTTTTGAAATCATTAAAGACGCAGTCACTAAGTACTGTATAAAATGATGCAAACGGGAAACAGCAGACAAACACGCACTGAATTTGTTCAAAGATAAAATTATTACCAAAGTCAGCAAAAGAATTAATTTTTATAAAGATAATTATGATGAGCCACATCCTAAGCTGTCTGTTAACAGAATTAAGTCTAAATTGAGAGATCTTGGCAAAAATGTGTGTGTGTACCAGTTAACAAAGCTTCTAACGACGTTTCAATCATTTGAAAGAAATACTATATCGATGTCCAACAAAACGAATTAGCCAATTCTCATACTTTCAAACGCACCAATTGTGATGAACAAACTCTCACCAAACAACACTACAAGGATGCAGAAATGCTCAAAGTTTCACCTAAAGATAAAACCTTGCCTACAATGTACTGGATTCCTAATCTTCACAAAAACCCCTACAAGCATCGATTTATTTCGGCATCGAGTAATTGTTCTACTACTAACTTGTCCATCCATTTAACCAGTGCACTTTCTTGTATAAAGGAGTTAATTATAAAATATTGTGAAAAAACTTATCAAAACTCTGGTGTCAATTACTTTTGGAGTGTAAAAAACTCTATTGAAGTTTTAGATAAATTGCAATCAATACAAAAAACAGTTTTATCTATCGACAGTTATGATTTTTCTACACTTTATACAACGGTTACATATAATCTGATTAAATCTATATTGGGGCAATTGATTAAATGGTCTTTTAAATTTTCTGGACAGCAGTTTATTTGTTGTAACAAAAAGCAAGGATTCTTTTCTAATATTACATACAACAATCATTCCTCCTGGACGTGTGATGATACGATTAAAGAACTTAGTCTTTTGCTTGACAACATTTTTGTTCGTTTTGGCAATATTGTTTATCAACAGGTCATTGGAATTCCCATGGGTACAAATTGTGCACCTCTCATTGCAGATCCTTTTCTTTTCTGTTACGAATGTGACTTCATGAAAAAATTACAAAATGGGACCATACAAAACAGTGATCAACTTATTTCTATTTCCAATGATAACAACAGGTATATTGACGTTATCCTTACTATTGACAATCCCCAGTTTTTAGATTATGTCGACATCATTTACCCACAACAACTGAAACTTAATAAAGCTAATAATGATTCTAAAAATTGCTCTTTTCTGGATCTAACTATCATCGTTGACTCTAGTAAAATAAAAACTAAAATTTACGATAAAAGGGATGATTTTGATTTCAGTATTACTAATTTCCCTTTTCTTGAAGGCGACGTTCCTCTAGCCCCATCCTACGGAGTTTATATTTCTCAACTGGTACCATTGGCACGCGTTTGTTCTACTCTTGACGAGCTCAATGAACGTAACCTTACTATCACGTCAAAACTTTTGCAGCAAGGTTACAGATTTCATATATTGTTAAATACTTTTAAAAAGTTTTATCGAAGATACGAACATTTGATATCTAAATATAATGTCACTCGCAAACAGCTTATTACTAAGGGCATTTCCCATCCTCAATTATACGGAAATGTTGTTAAAAAATGCCAGAATTGATTAAAAATCCAGAAAAACTGGAACGTAACTTACATTCTTTACGCAATAAGGGATCTGCACGTGTCCGTTAAATTAGCTTTGGGATCCAGTGACCTGAGGATTTTACACACATACTGGCCTCTCACGGATACTGCCGATGTCTACTGAAATACATGATGATTCTTTAACAAACCCGTTGGGAGTTTTGAATTTGATTTTTCTTCCGTAGTGCGACAGTGTTTTACCAGCAGACTAGGCTCCTTGAGATAGCCGGCAGTTTAGCGGCGAGCACTCTTTGACATATTTTTCAAAATTACGTTTTGTTCCCCCATTTTTCTTTTCTAGATTGTGGTCATGGAGTTAGTAGTCTACCTGTATGGGTTTTATCGTATGTTTATTATACTATAGGGAAACGGGACAGAGAAAGGGGAGGTTTGGGTACCCATAAACCGGTTTAACCCTACCGCTGGCTTTTGCTAGTGCCGGTACTAAGTCCGGCTGTCCCGAGTTCCTATCGTTGCTTACGTTTGTCTTTTGTATTTTTATTGTGATTTTTTTTCTTGTGCAGTTCCTATTTACTTTGTGGCATGTGCCTATGTTTTTCCGGCCATTGTAGGTGTTTCCTGTTATCTTTTTTATTCTATTTGGCAAAAGACAACAGAGTTCGCCGATTATATACAGATTTTCAATGCAAAATTAAAAGTAACTTTTTGTAATTGCAAAAATAATAAAATTGCAATAGGCGTAAGGCCAAGGCTAAAATTTCTAGAAATACAGTACATCCAGAAAGCTTTCATTACAAGAAAGTCACATATCAAATATGAATACACTAGCATTTGATAACTACTTTCTAGAAGCAAGGTTGGCAAATCCTCAGGGCAAGGACAAGTTCAATATGTCTAAAAATATTGTACCAAAAGATCGCTCCCATCATCCTTAAGTCATATACTCAAGATAAACACCAAAACAATAATGACAAGCTTTTAGATGAAAGGTTTAATTTTTTAGAAGTTTACCTAAGGGAAAGGTCAAAATCAAAATGTGTACGAGTATGGTACCTTGATAAAGCTCTCATTACATGCAAGTCACGTACCGAATATGAAGATCCTAGCACTTAAGGTCTCCATTCCAGAAGCACGGAGAAAAGGTATATTTTTAGTAATGATTACTTCTTTCTTGACTACTTTTGAATATTGACTTTCCATACCATTTGATTCTAATGCTGCTGATGAGAAGTTACTCCTTAAAAACACGTGTACAGTATAACGAAATTTACATTTGTTTATGCAGCTTAGGCATTTACTATTTTATAAGGGCATTTAGATTTTCATTTAAATTACCAGGTGCAAAGTCTTGTTATTGCAAAGACTTTTAGGCAAATAAACACGATCTTGATCTGTTTAGTTTCGTTTTAAATAAAAAAATATAAAAAGTAATTGTCATTTTACGAAAAGTAGCAATGACTTCAAGACGAGTTGTTAGATTTACTTCAGAATTGCAGTACAGGTAGATCATGTCATGTTGACATCTAGTTTTAACCAAAACTGCATGAAATATGCAAGGGCAAGACAAAAATGATTATTTTTTTTTACTTTCACAATTAAAGATATCTTCTATGAATGAAATAACATTTCAGAAACAAATTAACACAATAGCCACAACAAATAAAGCAATGTAAACCCATCAAAAATGGGGGTATAGTAGGGTGCTTCAGACGTATCGTCTTCTTCGTGGAATGGGTATGGATTGTCAGATTAAAAATCGATAAATACAAATTTAAACATAACAGTATATCAAAAGCATAATATTTAAGATGTGTTGTATAACAATGGCGATGGAACTATTTCCTAAATGACATACTTGCTTATAGTTATACTGACCTTTTCTCAACAGGAAGTCTATGCAATGTTTCTATGATACTAGTACATGTAATAGATAAACGTAACAATTATTGATAAAAAGAGATAAAATTCAGTGATAAGTTTTTGTTTTATTTATTTATCAAACTAAAATAACTTTATACAAAACCAATTTGATTTTAATTCAGTGTAACGACATTACATTTTTCGTATTGAAACGAATGATAATGCTTTAAATGATTAAAAAAATATATGTACTGGATAATTACATTTACGAGGTCTCGAGAACGGAAAACAAATTATGTCTAACAAAATCAAACAATGAGGGGAAAGTCACAGATATTTTAAAAGAAATTCAGGGGTTATTCTACCATTTTTTCAACTGCCCCCCCCCCGCATTCAAATTGGGAATTAAGCGTCGTAAATATCAATTGCATAATTTTATAGCACCTTTAGCATGTGTATCCATATTGAACATGTTAAATTCTGAATTGTGAGACTGTTTTAAACTATCATGACCACTGTTCCTTTGATTTGGTTAAATATTTTACCAAAGGATTTGACCCTTGAATTCATTTTATGAGAACATTATTTGTGCATCAAAACTGCTATTTCATTTTAAAGAACTGGTCCACTTCTCTTTTTTTCATTGATAATATCAAAACAAGCTGAAGATAAAATCTAATGTTGATAAAAGGAACAAAACAAGACAGTAACACTGTCAGATCTATATTTGTAGTCTGACTTAGTCCAGAAAAAAGACAATATAATTCCAATTAACAATTTTATATTGAAATTAGAAAACATGTACTTGACAAAATAACAAAAAATGGATTGTTCCTGCTTCCAACAGATACATGTACTTAATTAGAATTTCAACTTTTCTGAGTGACGATCAATTATTTAAATTAAACTAAAAAAGAATTAATTAAAATTTATAAAATCTTTACCATAATAGGAGTGTCAATGATCAGTTTTAGAGTTTAGAGGGTAATACGCCTCTCAGGTCCAAAGTCTCTAAACATGTTTGCAATGTCTTCCTACTAAGATAAGCTTAGGGTTTTTGAGTCATGGAGTGTGCATCTAAGAATATTGTCTAAAGTGTATTGGTTTTACCTTGTTCTTAAGACACTTTAAATGAGCTTGAGCTGACTAAAGCAGCTTTCCGACCGGTATTATCTCACAGAGCTTATACAACATAAAAACATTTGGGTAAATGTCTTTAAGAGAACTGTGTTTCATCATATAAATCAAAACCGATCTCGTAGTGTTATAATTTAACGGATTGCAAATGTTTGAAACTATTAACCCCCCCTTTAGTTTGGTTTGATCTATTACAGGATATCCAGTATTACTCTGACCATCCAAGACATCATTTTGGTCAATACCATAATGAGCACCTATTGTTTGATGTCAACGTTTCCTCGAAGACGCCTTGCAAGTGGTGCCCTTTCACGAATTAGATATAAAAACCCATCAAGTTTTCAAAATACCCCAGTTCTTTCCTACAAACTTTTTAAAGTGAACTACATACCTCATTCAATGAAGAAATTGCAGATTCAACATATACTAGCAACTTTGTGAACTTGAAGTATCAAACTCAATTTGTTTGTAATTGATAAAATATCACGTTAGGCAATAATCATCGCCACAACTTCAGGTTTCAAAAGTATGGTTCATACCCCCAAAACTTGTGGGTCTCTTGACTTCTCATAAATTTGATCAAGCCCATCAATATTCAAGATTCATACCTCTCAAACATTCTAATACAACAGTTTTATGGGACAGTCATCTTGATACAGATGGTGTAATTGGCATCAAGACAGTTTCACCTTTGATGTCTTCCACATTTCGTTTAACAGTGGCTGTTTGTGGACTATATTCAAGCTTGAAAATGACACAATACACATATCAGTATCTTGGAGAACAGCATATTTTTTTATTAGATGGTAAAAACAAAGTGCTAATTTGTAATTCTTGCAATTCATGTATATAGAAAAACTGATTGGTGTCGAAATAAACGCTGGACACCTTTCACTTCACCTGACATGGTGTTGCAATCATCAAAGGCTACAAAAAAGCTTTTTGAAAGTCAATACCTTTTCGTGTGAGGAAGTCGCTAACACTATCCATCTATGCCCTAGCAGTAACTTCTTCCTAGAAAATTCTGTAATACTATCAACAGAATTACTGAAAAAATTTCCCATAAATTACAATTGTTCTTAATTGCCTTCATCACAGCTTTCATCTGCTAAAAAGAATAGCATGGCTCATCTTAAATTTTAGTCTATGTATCATCCTCAAGCTTATTGCTATTACAATATGGAGTAAATGAACATGAGACCATAACACATATGTTAACTCCAACTGCAACAATTTTAATGAGCTGTATGGCCATGTATGACAAGTCAACAATTTGCTGACACTATTTGAGGACAAATAAGTGCTATCATTAAGCCAAAATCTAAATACTGCTTAAAACATGGAGTCTCCAAATCATTTGATAAAAATTTTATCAGGTCAAGTTTTCAGAATGAGCCAACTTCTTCTGAACTATAAAAAAAGTTTGGGCAAAGCCTCTGATATACTTTCTGTTGATAATTTTATCCGTATTCATCTTAATGTCGGCCCCTTCTTTAATTTGTTGCAAGACGGATCCCCTTTTGACCGAACTCGTAAACGCAGCTTGGGAATCAATAGCATTTCTATGGCGGACTTATTGCTCATGTTTTTCCCATCTTGCGGCTAGGATGGCCGCCATGGGATTTCCAGTTTATTGCACTGTTTACAGAAGTTATTATATCAATGTTTGCTTGTAATTTTAAATTAAAACAAACTTCACAAATTTTGCAAAGACAACCCCTCTCTTTAAAATTATAATAGATCCAGGAATGGGCTACAGCATGCTTTAAACTTAACTGATAATTTCCAACTAATTCCCATATTTTGTGTTGCTCCCTGACAGTAAAACTGTGCTGCTATTTGCAGATTCATCATTTGGTTCAACTATTGCCAACTGCAACGGTTCAGAAACAGTATGAATTTCAGTTTCAATCCGAGACTCAGACTGAGTTCCAGAGGTACCAGCCTTGCGATTTTCATCACGATGGTCCTGCTCAAGACTTTCATCTATGTTAATAACAGCTTCGGGATCTCTTTTGTCTTGTACTTCTGTCAAATATTGGGACCTGGATTTTTTATTAAAGATATCTGAAATTGTCAGTGTTCCCTCTAAATCCCTCTTCCTAATTTTTTTTTACTGTAATATTTTGAATTATGACTTGTCATGTCGACGACCTTGAAAACAGGGACTGGGTTGCACAAAAACGTCAATTAAAGTTAATTGGCGTTTAAATTATAAGTGTAAATTAAATCCTTAACAAATTCAACCAAATTAATTTACACTTAAAATTTTAACGTCAATTAACTTTAAATGACGTTTGTGCAACCCAGTCAGGGTTACTAAATACTAGTAAATGAATACATTCATAACATTAATGAAATAAAGACGTTTCGACATGCAAATACGGTAATGTTTAAAAAATTTGGAACTGTATAGAAATCAAAGTTGTCCATCATGACAATTTGTTGCCTTGAATATTAATGAGGATTCTGACAAATTAAGAAGGATTCTGGGGTCCTGGGCCCGACATCAGGTAAACCAGGTTAAATAATATTGTACATAATTTTGCAATTACTTATACATATATCAAAACTGTCCTAAATCAGATGTTTAGTCATTTCACATTTTAAGACAATAATGTAACCCGAATTGAGAATGAGGCATAAATTGCTGAAATTGCCATATCGTATGCAGAAGCTAAATTACTCCTGCAGTATTGGCATTTTGTTTGTGTTTCAAATTGAACACTTCATTGCTATCTCGTGTAAAAATCGATCTCAGATCTGATACAACTCGTCATGCATTGATTTCACCGCTTATTTCGTTGGATAGTTGCGTTTGAATTGACATTTAGAAGAAGTCTGCTTGATATTCAAGCCATTTGACATCAAAACATGAACCGGAAAACTGCCAGACGGCGGCGTTCTCTGCATTTATCGGGACATTACGTAGTAAAACCGTTCGGTAATATTGTCACAATCATTTAAATTGTTACTTTAAATCAAAAGTTATCAAGGGAATCATCAATTTATTAGGAGAATTGTTCAGTGTCAGGGTTGAACATCGACCACGGACTTATGTTATTCGTTTATGAAAGCTTTCGATTGATCAAGATTTTTTACCGCTCTTATACGGAAAAGTTCCTCCGACATCTGAAAACCACTATATTATACGATAAAGCGAACATCTTACTTCAAAATTTTAAGTGGGATTTTTTTTACTCTCTAATTCAAATGGGGCCGCCAAATCGTGAATTGGGCCGTCAGGCGGCCCTAAATCAAGTAGTAGAATAATCCCTGAAATTGTAATTAAAATTCTCCAAAACTAATAAATTGCTAGGAGAGGGGGCACTGTAAAGGGGTCTAAAGTAATGAATGAAAAGTAAGCAGAATGATATAAGGCTGCAAAAATGATAACCGGGGTTAGATTGAACGTAAAAAAATAAATGAACCAAAAGACCGCGTATAGCTGGAGGAACTATGATGGAGGAAATGTGTATTGATATTGAGCACGACTGACATTATTCGTTATAATGCGCATGTTTTGCATTTTTGGGGGGGATATTTTTTTGCGTATGATATTCAAATTTAATCTGATGAAATTGTGCCTAATCCTGGTATGAAATAATTCATATTCAACAGAACTTTATACACTGATTTATTCTTCAAGACAATTCAATATCATTAGTAAAGCATACATGACTGTAAGGTAAAACAAGTCATTTCACATTTTAAGACATTTCAAGTTGCAACTTTTGCTGTAAGAATTATGTGCAATATTACTGTTTTGCTTTTCCGAAGATTCCTGTTGCAATTTTATTCTTGAACAAGATGAAAGCCCAATTGGCTGTAGTTTTGTCCAAACAGTTTCAACTGATCCCATTTTCCCTTTTACTAACGGGTATGTTTTTTCATACTTTAACAACTGTTGCCGTTACAAAAATATCTCCAATCCTTCTTTATTCCAAATATTTTCCACATTGTATATATCAAAACTTACGTGATCAAACTTGAAATAAGATTTACATGAATTGAACTGATTTAGTCGCAACAGCAACAAAATTTGGTTACATTGAAGAATTTAAGGAGGTTCGCTCCTCATGTTCTTTGGATTTCTGTCAGATTTTCGGAATTCTCTGATTTTATCCATTTAAAAGCATTATAAGTTTTTGCCCATGGACCCCCTTATTTTTTTTTCCATAATTTTATTAAATACATCTTTGTGAGCATTCTGTAAAATTGATTGAATTCTATTTATTCTGTCACATTCATTCAAGGTCAAACCATTGCAAATGTTAATCCTATGAAAAAATGAGAGGAGTTCAGTTTCCCGCCAAATTTTAAATCACATATTTCTCAAAAATGAGATCATCAACCTATCATTTTTTTCACTAAAATTACTTCATGTACTTCTTATTTGATTTTCTAACAAAAAATCACATTTATTCGAAATCCTATTTATTTTCAAATTGAGTAGCGAACCCCCTTAAGTAAGAAATACAGCTCACACGTCTTACGGAATTATTACACATTCGTCTTGGTGACTTGACTGTACTCGTTGCGTCTTACTGTATTTAAGATTGGTCACTTTTTAGAGTAATTGCAAAAACAGGAGGCTCTTGCTTGAACCATAACCGTTCTATAAAACAACAGTAATGTATTTTGAATTATGTTAAAATCTACACAACTTTGTAAGGAGCACCACCAAAGGACAATCGGAACCAGGTTTGTATCCAATAGGTCATGTCATTTAAGAGAAAAAGATTTTTTCCCACATGTCCTTAGGTTAAGGTTTCTTCTCCGCTATCCGCTCCCGGACATGTTTGGTTAAGTACGTATAAAGAAATCATTAATTGTGAAGAGGCCAAAAAAAGACAATTTTCCATTGGTAGATTTCTTGGATGAGGAGCAAACAT
This sequence comes from Modiolus philippinarum, assembly GCA_002080025.1. Classification (NCBI taxonomy): domain Eukaryota; kingdom Metazoa; phylum Mollusca; class Bivalvia; order Mytilida; family Modiolidae; genus Modiolus; species Modiolus philippinarum. The sequence continues at coordinate 129,587 of MJUU01016573.1, read as the reverse complement.
TAATTTTCAAACTTTGAAGGGCATTGCCTAGGGAATATCATGATCGAATTTATTTATAATTGTAGTTTGAACACATTTCCCATAGGGTCACATGTTACACTATGTTCCAATTTGGTGGCCATCGTGGATCAGGTATGAACATAAATCGCTTTGAATAGTATTTTGACATCTTAATAGTTCAAACAGTTTCAGAGGACGTCCTTGAATGCATTTTCCTTAGGGTCCTATGTAATAATGTATTCTTCATGGTCCTTTATTGATGAAACAACTGCAGTAGAATACCGAAGGAACAAAGGGGTGAAATTCACAAAAATTGAAGTTCAAAGACAGGGCAAAAACGAGAACACAGAAAACAATGACGCTAGAAACAAAAACAACGACGCAAGACAGACACAAAGCACAGAAACAGAAATTACAACATTCAGAACAAAGGCACTCACAGTGTGAACTCCAGTGAAACTGAGAGTGACATCAGGTACTCCGGAAGGGGTAAGCATGTCCTGCTCTGTTAACAGCACCCGTCACACTGTGAGTGATTCAATCCGGGAAAATGAAAAGTCGGTAGTCAAATCCGGGAAGACGCGAATCTAGCTGAAAATGTCCATTTTCATTTGGGATACTGACACGTCATATCTTTCAATGATAGTGACGGCCGTAGAATTTCTTGAGGGATGAAATTAACAAAGGTTGAACAAATCCCTAACTAAGCAGCTTTTGGGACAGTGTTTTTGCTCTGTTCAAAAAATTACTGTACAAACTACATGCTGATGAGGTAGGAAATCATAAACCTCTAAGGCACTAGCCAAAACTAAAGTAAGTTTGAATTGGCGCATTGGTTTCAGATAATTGCTTTGAATGAAATTTTAATGATGGACTACGATCGCCTACTGATAGCTACATCTTATGAGCTTAAACTACACATGTAGTTTTCCTCTTAAATAGGACTAAAAGCGGGAAAACTTTATTTATGACGATGTAAACAAATATATATTGCAAACAGATTTAAAAAAATAATAAAGTCGTTGTATGATACTTTGCACTTGAAACACTATCTCTTCATCGTTAAAACAAACCACACAGATATTAAAGAAGGGGTGATTGAACATACATGTACATTTATTTGCTTGAATATTGTATTTAATACTGATAATAAGCCATAATACGTAATAATCCGTTTCTACACACGATTAGTAGAAATTAATGCGATTGCTTTTTTTTTTACATAATTAAAAAAACACAATTCTGATTATACTAATATAGAGAGACTGAGAGCACAATACTGCAGAAAAACAAATTTGCGCACTTTTACCAAGCAGAAGAATAGGAAAACAGCAACAGAAATCTTATAAAGTAACATTGAGCATATCGGTGAGGACTTCTAAATATTACTAAACTAGGTGAAAATAAAGCGAAAAAATAATACGCTCCTGGAAATGAGCTTAGTAATAATAAGGATTCTGTGGAATAACATTGAACTTGATATGGAACATCATTGACCAATAAGAGTGATTTACAGGAAAATGAGTCTATTCGCAAAACGTCAATAGAACATGACGTGTGCAGAGCGCCAACTCTTATTATTGCGCATCTACCTTTAGTAGAGTTACATGTTATGGTACTGTTATATTGTCGTTAATTTAATTTGTTTACCGCAGCCATGTTCTTTCTGATTTTCTGATTTAAAATTGTACTCATTTTGATTCTTATTTATTTCTTTGTATAAGCACAATATCACCTAGTATACAAAGCTTCATTGTTGAAGAATTGAATGCATTATTATAAAAATTCGTGGTTGTATGAAAGAACCGAGCGCAGCACTGAGTCAGCAATTATTGCCTCAGTGAAACAAGAAGTTTGGTCATGGAGAATATTTTTTAACAAAGAATGTGCCTAACATTTCGACAACACAGTCGTTTTCAAAGGATGTAAAGCAAAGATGTCAGTTAATACACTGGTAGGTATATTTGATTGCCACATCACCATATGATTATTCTGTATGTGTGTGTTTGTGTCACTTGAGCCCAATCCTTTTTTTACTTAACTTTCATTAACAAAAAAGTATTCTGTAAAAATTAATATTCATCGGTTGTTGCCTTGGATTACTAATGAACAAATAAAGGGGTATGGAGTAATCTACATTGGACAAAATCCCTATAAACTTACATATGAAGATGGTGGTAGGGTGTTTGAATAATCCCGTTTTTAACAGAAATACCAATTCATGTTAATAACCATTCTCTGTAAGCACTTGCAGTTTTGCATAGGGTGTGTGGCACGCATGGTCTCCGATTTACCCGATACTTGTTATGCAACCTTAATTTTCAAAAGTAATGTGAAAATGAACTTTATTTCATTTGATTGGTGTGTGGTTGCCATGGAAAGGGGCATTTATTAAGAAAAAAAATTCTGGAGAATACCAAAAAAAATGAGGGTGCATAGAAGCAAAATGTGATATGCAAGGAAAGACTAAGCCCTCCTCTTTTGGAAAAGTTGAAAATAGTTGTGGAAATCATGGCTGGTTTCCATGACGCTAAACATGGTCGTTTTGTAATTTACAAGCAAGACAATTAATCATTATAAATCATGTGACCTAGGAATAAATTTTCAAGGTCAAAGGTTACGAGTACTTGCAGGAGAGCATATCGCCGTATTCTGGCATTGTCACATAACCAACATCAAATCAACATCTTATATTGTAAAAAAGACTGCCAAGACAGCAAATTATCAAATAAAAGATCAGAGTGACTTTGAAGTCAATTTCAATGTTAAAGGTCATCAGTTTTGCAATGCAGATCATTATACGGAGATGATTTATCAATAAACCTTAATTCAAAAACAATATCATAAAAGGCAAAACAAACTAACTCTAGCAAGTTGTAATAAAATAACTATTTTTAATAAATCTGAACAAATACTAATTTTATATTTGTTTATAAAGACAAAGTTCAAGGTCAGTGGTTATTCATGAATCGTGATGCATTACGTTGAGATTATATACAAACAAACACGAGAAATCAAACCCTATGTCATCAGAAAAAAATACAAACCAGAGATTCATGAAGCCTCCAATTAAACCTGAAAACATTAAAAGGGATGTGACTTTAAACAATTACAAAAATTGTGAAGGTCAACGTCAGAAAAATGGTTTTCAAAGGCCAATGCATATAGTAACGCAATATTTGCCAATAATTAATAACCTAAAGTGTACAACGTCTTCCCCATTCAAAATCACAAATTTCTTTAAAAATTTTAAAAATAACAATTTTGTTAACCATGGTAACGGAGGTAATCCCTATAATTTTTAAAAACCATTTTCATGAGGGAAGCTAAATAAGAAAAAAATGTAATACCGTTTGTCATTACAACTACCTGCAAAAAAGGTATATGTAGGATAAAAAAAATCAACAAAATACAGTTTTGTACATAAATCTAACTGTTGCCATGGCAACAAGTTTCCTTGGCAAAGATGTTTTTTTTTTCAAAACAAGTTTCCTACGTTGATGTGGTAGTCTGAAACAAATTTCGAGGAATTTCATACCCATGCGTGCCAAAATAATTCAAGTGCTTACAGAGAATGGCTATTAAATTCAAAAATAGCTTGTGTTTTAAAGGGAAGACTTTAGCAGTCCAACTTTAAAACTTAACTGATATTTCTTCCATATGAAAGAGTCCTGACAATATGTCTTTAACATTTTATAATTTGAAAGAAACAAATATAACTTTTATACATTGACTTGTTTGAATATATATGTTTGGTAATGACTTAAAATAGTACGTCACTGCTTCTGGATTGTTTTGCGCCTCCCGTGACAAGGAATGGATTTTGATTATGCAATTGAAACTCTCGGTTTATTCCTAATGAATGTTGTTTATTCGCATCTTTTCCAAATCGCATCATGTCAAAATTATTTTCATTTTTTCCACTTGTGTGTGTCGGCTTCAGGTCGACATATGGAAGAGAACTTTCCACCTCTTTTTTTGTATTTTGTTCAGGAAATGATTTTCGCGCAATTTGGCGCAATGGTGTTAAATCTTCGTATGGCAATGTATCATCACGTTTTCTTTCGGATGCAGTTTCTAACTTCTGTGAAAAGGGGTTATTCTGGTTAATTCTTGCATTATGCCCAAATCCAGATTCATATGCAGTTTGGTTTGCTGTATTTTTATTTCCGGCTTCTTTGTATTGTTTATTTTGCCTCAAATCACGACCATTAGAAGGTCCATACCTTGAAGGCATTAGACTTGGATCAAATGTTGATGTGATTATATCAGGATGGTTTGAGTTGTTCATTTGACGAGGACGAATATTATCCTCCGGAACTATTTTATTTTCTGCATTAGATCTCCGTAAATTGCTGTCTTCAGTTTCAGACATTTCTGCATTCTCTCGATTTGTTCGATCTACATTATTTTTGTTCTTCGGAATAAACTTGTCATTGCCTGTTTGCCGATTACTAGAGTAAAGGCTTTTTAGATCAACATTATTATATATTGTATCGTCATTCTCAGGTGGTGGCGAAATATTGTCTTTCATAAGAGGATTGCTTTGAGAAACGATGAACACTTTTCCTGTATTATTTCCCAACACTGTATCAGTACTTATAATTGTATCTTCGTCCTTAACTCTGATTTGTATGGGCATCTCAAGTCCAAACTCAGCAGCAACTGAAAATTAGATATGCATATAAATTACAATGTACTGAACTGCAACGATTACCCTTCATTGGTCAAGGGTAACGCGTTTCGTAAAAATTGTGCTTAAAATATATTATTTTTTTGTTGACCAGTTGGAAAAACTAAAACAATATTCAAACAAATACATGGTTGTTTGCACTTATCACAGAACAGTGAATGGGGGTAATAACAAAATTACCGAACAGAGTTGTCAAGAGCCGAAGTCCATGAGACAAGAAGACGAATCAAGTGGAAACCACCGGAATAATTGTCGACCGTAATGGTCCTGACTTGGTAAGGCATTTCAAAAGAAATGGTGGGTTAAATCTTTTGGTTATTTGTTCTCTATTAGAATTTACATGTTTTTCGGTTGATAGACTTCCAAATGATTTGGTTTGATCTGCACTCTGAGACATCAGTTGTCGAAATGCGAATATGCAGAAAATTAATCAACAGTAACTTCGGTACTTTGCTATTTAAACCGGTTTATGACATGCCAAACTTTCCCTTTCATTACGGTAGTGTCTGGCTGCAAATCAACAGGAATTGCTATTGAAATGTCATAGACAGTTAAAAAAAAGAATCTTGAATCAGAGTTTGGACCGAAACTTCAAATTTTTCCACAAATTACTGATATCTATTTTAGAACTTTTTAATAATCGTACGAGACGAATTTTTGTTGATGAAAACTTGATTAATAAGGCAGTCACGGGGAAAATTATGTCTACTGAGAATGTCTGTATAATTTGTGCTAGCTCTCGTGAAACGAATCAACTGTGAAACATACACTCCGTAAGCAGGAGAAGCTGGACTATTACAGTCCATGTTAGGAAAATTGATAATTAAAAAATTACAATCGTCCCCTTTGTCGTAAATTTTGGTACTGAGATGACCTTTTTCGTCAAATTCGAGATGTAAGTTCAAAAAAGTTGTAGATCTAGTGGTTTCTGTCGTTTCCTTTATCTTTAGTTCTGGTGGATATATTTATGGAATCCATTTAGCAAAAAATGAGTTTTTGATGGACAGAACATCTTCAATATATCTATAAGTGAGATTGAAGGATCTGGCATCTTTTATTTTATGATCTTTTATGAGTCCCTGAAGAAATTCAGTCTCGTAAGAATATAAAAACCAGTCTGCGATTAGAGGAGCCCAATTAGTTCTCATTGTTATGCCGACTTTTTATTTAAAAGCACCTTCAAAAGTGACAAATATATTATCAATTAGAAAATCAAGCATATTGCACACCTGTTTTCATCGTTCCATACTTTTGCTTTTGAATTTGGTTTTTTTAAAAAAATGTGGATTCATAACCCAATACAACATTTGTTTTGAATCGGCAAAGGCTTTTTGAATGATACCTTTGATTCGTGATTTTAGTTTATCACGAGGAAGCGTAATATACAAATGTTTTGACAGAATGTATTTGAGAAGATGAATGGGATTTAAGATTTTCCAATAAATCATTCGAATGTTTAAGTATCCACATGTGATTTATGTGACTTCAGGCATGAATAGTTTCACAGTATGCTTGATGCCTGTCTTTGACTGTAGACAAAATCTTAGTTAGTTCAATAGATAATTCAGTAGGTGAACCAGATGAAGATTCTGTGATGTATCTGAAATGAGTCGATGAAGTCAGGAAAGCTTTTATTCTAAATATAAAAACTGAAAATTTGATGTCACACCTTAAATCAAGCTTTTTTCATTGCGTTAATCTGCTTATATATTTTTTGCCATTATAACAATTTCGATGGTGGAGTGATTTAAATAACACATTTATAGCATAAAAAAATAAATTCCAAACCTTTTATATGCAAGTCTATACAATTATCAGCCTTCACTATTTTCTTGTTTGAAAAATCTTCTGACCATACCTTGAACGTAGATTTACTAAAATATATAAATAACAAATATATTTCCAAAACTGGTGATGTTTCTTATGGTCATTTGCTTTTCTTTTATTTGAACTAGTTACCAAAATCTATTTGGTTTTTATTTGTCAAAAGGTACAAAGGTTTTAGATATCCCGGAAATCATTAAAAAGGGTAAAGCGGTATTATGTATGGGTTTATAAATGACAGCAATAACTTGTGCCCATTTTGCAACTGTGGTAACCTTGTAGCTTGAAAATACATCTTTCAGTAAGCTTTAATATTTCTTAAGAGATGAAACCGTTTTCCCTCATCTAGCAGAAACAAAGCAAACTGCTTTAATCACAAACACATATTATAATTTACCTCAAATCCATTAAATCTGGCTGATGACGATCAGGCATTGGTTGTACATCGTGTAGTTTAGTTGTCCATATATGATCGTTACCCAGTGCCATTAAAAGTTGACTTGAAACTGCGATAAGAGTCTCGTCATTTTCCACGCCAGTTCCATCTTCCTCAAGACATAAAGCTGTCACATGATATCCAAAATAAGCAGGCGCTAAAGTAAAGGTAAGACTCTAATAAAAAAAACAATCATGCAGCTGCTGGCATAGTCAAAAGCAGTACTTCTATCAACAAGTCCATGCTACTTTCACTTTGCATATAGCTGTAAATATCTACGTTCTAAAGGCTCAAGTGATCATGAAATACGTTCGGATTGACAACCATTTTGATTCAGTGACCCTCATTACCTCGGAAAAGTCTGAAGAATCATCCATGGATACATATATGCCTAAGGATCTGACAGGTTAATTTGGTAATTTGAATACCTCAGCTGGCTGAGGTGATAGAAATTTCGTATAAGACTTAATTGTTATGCCATCGCACGGATATGTTGGTTAGTAGACGTGCCACTTTGAGAAAATCATATCGCTGCATAAAGTAAACTTCAGATAATTAAGAAAAATTCATGAAAAACATGAAAAGTTATAATGGCCACCTATGGAAAATATTTAGTGGAGTCCGACTTAAAGACATATTTACTACTAGTTATTTGTTCTCCATCAGTGTTTGTGCAGTTTTTTGTTTGGTCTTCCATTGTATAGATATATTTTTATAGCATGAAACAGTAGAATTATTATCAAATATTAAGTTTTCAATGTATCAATTAAAATGAAGCGATTGTGTTATATATTAACTTTTAACATTTTTCCTTGCCAAAAAATTTAAGGAAAACAATTACCTTGGTGAAGCAAATCTTTTAAACTGTCTGCCATTATTAGTTTTCGAATTGTACGATTGTCACAGCACACATCAAACGTATATCTACAAATAAATCATAAATCGTGCAATAAGTAGATATAATGGTTTTATTTTTTATGACACAATCAAAAGTTATCTAAAGAGATTTCAACTGGAAATTCAAACAAAAGCAAAACAAATTTTGTTGAGCAATTACTGACCTTCAAGGACTCACTGTTTTATGAGTCATATATTGCATTGTATTTATTGTTTTTATTTTCTTAAGTTTTAATGTTATGTAATTTATTTGGCCAAGTTGTGTCATTTGTTATTTCGCCACAGAATTTTTTAGAACCTTTACTTAAGTAATTTATCATTCAAATATTATGGATCTTTCACTTGCGTCAACATATTAGTCATGCGATTATCAGTTGATAGGGAATGTTCCAGCTGTTTCTTGTGAAAGATCATTATAGAAATATTGTATGTATAAATATAAGGTAGAAGAAAGGGGTTTAGGCAGTCAGGTAAATTAGTTTATACAAGGTGACTATGCATATCTTTATATTGGAAATCGACATGTGTTATTGTAAATTTGTTATTAATTATCTGGTGAGGACTAAAAGAATATTTAACTGAACATTCACTGGTGGACGTCAAAGGATTATTTATTTGGTTATTCATTAGTACTTCATAACTGTTAGACAAGTTATATTTGGTACATTTAACTTGTAAGATAATATTTTTGTCTTACTAAAAGTTTATTTGAACCGATTTTTTTATTGCTGGCAGCAATTTATATGTTTTCTCTACCTCAAATATTGTGATACTGTTATTGTTTGCCTTTGTTTGTTGAAGAGGTCTTCTGGTGAGCTTTTTAAAGACTTTGTAGATTTTCATTCTTGCATGATTACATGCATGTTTTTTTAATATATAACAAAATAATGAAACTTAAATAATCACATCTTCAATTTAATATAATAGTTAGAGCATCTAAATAAATTCCTATCAGCTAAAACTATAGCATAATCGTATATTATTACGTTTTTCGAGGCCAGTTATTTATTAAAAAAATCATCATCTCACAATTGGCTGAATTAACTGCAATAAATCTTAAAAAAACATATGCAACTCTTATTTCTACATCAAATTGAAATCATCGCATTATATAGAATGTCTTACTTTTGAGCAGAATTAGTAACAAATTTGCCTTCTTTGTCCGTCCACTTTTCGTTGCCAGACAAAACTGTTAATGTTTTTGCAGCAACTAAAGCAAGGATGTCATCATTTTCTATCTCTGTTCCGTCTTCTTCCAATGTAAATCGAACTGGGTTTTCATACTGGAATATAGCCGAAGCTGTTGAAAGAAAACATCAAAAGCATGTAAAATGAGTCATACAGTATAAATACCGCCAAAGTTTTCAATTAAAAACCACAACAGTGATAAGAACATAGTAAAGTTGCAGTTAGGATGAGAGAAGCCAAAAAATAAGGCAGAAATATCGCCAAGATGCGAATTAAGTCATTTTGACTTCAAAATGAAGATTAGCAATAAAAGCAAACCTTCCATTCCTTTGTTTCATAAAATATGATTTGGATTTGATATGAAAAATGTGTAAGGAGTAAATTTTTATCTACAATGGGCCGAAGATAAAAACAAAGCTATCAACCATCGGCAGGTGTCGATACTGTCAGACAAATTTGTCAGTTAGAATAATCTGATCTGAGCACAACATTGTAAAGTGTAATGTTTTTATACTGCGTTTTGAATATGAGCATAATACGCATATTGATTTTACAAGTATTAGCTTTCAAAAAGCTAGTCTGACGTCAGTATTCTTTTGCCTAGACAATAAAAGATATATTTTGTTTGGTGATTTAACAGAATTTCCTAGCTTATAGGAAGTTCATGAGTTCATGGTCTTCCAAACATTTAGATTTTATCTGCACTGATGAGACATAAGTTGTCGAAATGCGCATATGCAGAAAGTAAATTCAGAGTAACTTCGGTATTTAGTTATTTATATTTGCAACGGTAACCAAACAAAACTCACAAATAATTTAGCAATTGCGGTTCTCCTGATCTATAGGCAAACGAACTGGTTTCTTCGTCATTATTCCGACAAAACCAGTATGAAACTTTCAAAAGTGTTAATGTAGAAAATAATGCGTGTTTATTTATATGCCAACACCACACTTAAAAATTGTATATAATGTCATTTAAAATATTATTGCGGAGAAATTAATGAATGAAAATCACAATCATAAGTTTTAATTTATTAATTTGAAATGATTTTGTCGTAACCTTATATTAATCAAATGAACACGTTACACTTTATTGACCATCATGCAATGCAAAAATGGATGCTTTACCGAAATGCAATGCTAACACGGACGCCTAACCGGATGTGATTTTTAGTATTGTAATACTGTCTTACGCCGTGACGTTAGACTATAAGGGAAATAACCGTTAGAGTGTAGTGAAGGCTAACAAACTTTCATGCTTTTACGGTAACTTCCAAAACAGGACTCTAGGGATCAAAATGCAAGCTTTACTGTACATTTTATAGTTAGAGAAAGAGCTTCTTTACCAGTAGATTTTTCTAATTGCAGTTTCTGACATGTAACTTATCGGAATGCTCATCATTGTCTTTATCATTTTCAAATACGTTAATAGTGTCATGATAGTAAAATCTCAGTTACATCGTGATAATTTACCCCAAAATCCTCATTACTTCCTACCTTTCCGTTTTAAGATTTCCAGGGTTTCTGCTTTTATAAACTTTCTCCGGGTACGTCGGCAAGTCCATACTTTAAATATTCTAAAAATTAAGAAGATTTGACTTTATATTCATACTCAGTGTCGACGTTCCAAATTTAAAATGAACAATATAATATAGAAAGATGAAGTTTTTTTTTATTATCAAGGCGTTATATACAATGTAGTATTGTTTAAAGCAAGTCAATATAAGATTATTATTGAGAAGGTTAAAGATTGTGGAATTTACAATTTCTACATTTTTTGTAAATTTAAAAACAAGATATGTTTGTGAAACACTACAAATGCCCCCCCCCCCCCCGCACCAATTGTTTAAGTTTAATAAATCTGATAATGGAATCTTAATATTTTGGTTAGATATATCTCTCCTTACATACAAAACATATATGAAAATGGAATTTTAAATTTTGACTTCTGTGACCTTGACCTTTGACGTGACCTAGTTTTGGCATATTTATGTTCCTCTTGACTACACTTACCAAGTATGATGCATGTAGGTCTTACTTTGAGAGTTCAAAAGTTATGGCCAAGGTTAAAGCTTCGGACACCCAGACAGGACAATAAAAATATGCCGCCGATCCTCAATCTGGGGGCATAAAAAAAGGTTAAACCTTGGTACTACTATATCTGCCTTAGACGAAGCTCTGTCCTTCGTTTATTTTGGCCTTTCGTGTTTTCATTACATTAATTATTTGTTCTCCAACTATCGGCCATTATATATCTTGTAATTATTTATGTTCTGCATGTTTTCATTAAGTCTATACTACAGAGGCATTAGGTGCCTAGACTGCCTTTTGTAGAAGCTTTATTTAGAGCACTTTTTTAATTTATTTTATGAAGATAATTGAGTCAAAACAAAAATATCTGTGATCATAATGTTATTTTAATAACACAGTTTTGTTTCTGAATCATTATAAACAAGATGTGTTTGTGAAACACTACATATGCCCCCAGATTCCCAATTTTACCCCTTTTGGACCCCTATGACCTTGACCTTTGACCTTTGACCTAATTTTTTTTTGCATATTTATGTTCGTCTTGACTAGACCTATACACTTGCCAAGTATCAAAAGTCTACCCTATATAGTTCAAAAGTTATAGCCAAGGTTAAAGTTTCGGACAAACAGACAGACAGACAGACAGACAGGACAAAAACAATATGCCCCCGATCCTCGATCTGGGGGCATAAAAAGTGGTGTCTATTAATATATTTTACTAACGGTACACCATCAAATCCTAAAACTGAAGCCGAGCTTCCTATCAAACTGATGCCATCACTATGTCTGTACAAATCCAAGCTTCCACCAGAAATATATCTAGAATCTCTTGCATCAATATAATATTCTTTTCCTTTCTGTCCATCATATACTTCATGATATAATGCAGAATCTGGCTGTCTGGAGTGCATTATGTTGGCTGAAATATCTAAGTTTCTTCTTTTAACATTCCGGTCGTCCTCTGGTCTAAAAACATAGCAGGAGAATAAATTATTGACCAATTAATTAATGATTCTATTTACAACATTCTCAGCAGACATTTAAAGGGATTCAAAAATAATTGCAATCTTTATTTAAAACATATTTGTCAAATGTCTGTAATACATATAAGCCAAATTTCATAGTGCTATCAAATCTTAATATACCTCCTTTATTTCTGGATATAGGTAATCTTCTTCAAAATCTGCGAAAATCAACGGTGATATTTCATGTTTGTTCTCACTTGAAAGCTTGTTTCTCTTATGATGTGGCAGCAATATCTATTTCTTACACAATTAGATTTTTTTCATATCACTTAGTGATAACTTTTATGCTATCATTTCCTTGGCCTTTCCTATGATTAGTTAGTTTTTTTCAGTCGTATTTTCATTGGTTGTTCTAGAGGTCACACATCAGGTCAAAAGCACGTCATGGATTTTTTTTTAATTCCGTGCTCATTTCATTATGTCGTCTGCATTCTATTTTAATTTTATTGGAATAAGAAATGAAAAAAAATGAGCTTTGGGTGTACAGACGTATTAATTCATTCTTCCAAAACAGTTGAATATGTTTTGGCCACTTGAAACATATTATTTCATTGCTAAAATAAGTATCCGACCTGTGTTGATGTCACATATATGTGTATTGGGATCATTGACGCGTGGAAATTGACACCGCAATTACAGAGAAATTTACACCTACATTTAAATACAAATAATTCGTAACATTTTTCCTCAACTGACAAGCAAATATTAATTTTATTGTAAGTGTTTAAAACAGTTATTACAATTCAATCGAACTTTCTTAAAAGATACCCAGGTTTGTTACCAGCGTACGTCGAACGATGTATTGTCATTTCTGTTGATTGTTGTGTACATGTGCATATAATGCAACATAGCTCCTACATCTACAACACTTATCGTTGTTTATAGTTTCTACTTTATATACAATTTATTATTAGACCTTACATTCATTATAAGGATAAGTTTAAAGTACGTAATCAACATTCAATGTATTCACAAAAAAAATTCTCCCAACTTAACATCATTGGGAGAATAGAACAGAATAGTTTACATATAGAATTTATCATAAGAGAAATAGTTTTCACAACTCGTGAGGCTTGTATAGCGTTTGTTATCAACTCTAGCCATTTAACTACAAATAATAATTAACTCGCTGAAGCTCGTTAATTATTTTTGTGTCATTAAATAGCTCGAGTTGATAACAAGCGATATACAAGCTTCACTCATACTGAAACCTATAATTATTTATAGTATTTATAGTATTTATTGTGAGTACTTTAGTTCTTAATGTTATCTTTTTATTTCCGTGCATTCTAGCTGTCTCATGTATTTTTTTTTTTGTCTTTGTTTTTATCTGTTACCGTTTTTGCCATGTCTTTGGACTTCGATTTTTGTAATCATCGCTTCCCTTGTTCCTTCGGTATTCTACTGCCGTTGTTTTATAGGCAAAGTGTTAATATTTCTATGTAAAATTAATTAAGAAATACATACTTCTTACGTTTCTTCTTTCGTAAAATCACTACCAAAATCACAATAAGAGGCACGACTATAACAACGCCTCCACCAGCAAATCCACCAATAATAGCCCATGGGATAGGGTCTTTTTCATCTTCATGATTTCCTATAAAATTATGAAAAATATCATCAATGGTGCATGAACTTGCAGCTTTAAACATGGAGATCAACAGACTGTTTGCTATTTCTGCAATTGATAATTTAAAAATTCATTAACAAAATTCCAAAACGAATCACAAATAACTCTTGCAATTCTTTACTGTTAAAGTGACTAGGCTCATTGAGCAAACCGACAGTTTAGCGGCGAGCGCCCCTTGATCCATCTTTTAAAATTACGTATTGTCTTTTTCTCTCCTTTCAAGATTGTGGTCATGGAGTTAGTAGTCGACCTGTATTGGTTTTTTTTCGTGTATTTTTATACTAAAGGGAAACGGGACAGATAAAGGGGACGTTTGGGTATCCGTAAACCGGTTTAACCCTACCGCTGGCTTTTGCTAGTGCCGGTACCAAGTCCGGCTGTCCCGAGTTCATGTCGTTGTCTACGTTTGTCTTATAAGTGTTTTTCCTGTGTAGTTCCCTGGCATATTGTGGCATGTAATTATAATTTTCAGCCATTGTAGGCGTTTCCTGTTATCCTCTTTTTTACGTGAATAATCGATTGAACTAACAAATAACTAAATACCGAAGTCACTGTGAATTTACTTTCTGCATATGCGCATTTCGACAACTTATGTCTCCTCAGTGCAGAAAAAATCTAAACGTTTGGAAGGCCATAAACTCAAGAATATGTAAAAACTGATAGGGAACAAACAACCAATATGATCTAAATGTAAAGCCAAAATCACCTAAGGACAGAGCTTTGCATGAGGGAGATACTCCTTAGTTTTCAACAAAATTTACAAAAAAATAGATATTGTAAGGTTCCAAAATTAATCGGCTTTCGGGTCAGTACCGAAGTACTGACTACTGGGCTGGTGAATACCCTCAGGGACTAATAGTCCACTAGCAGTGGCATCGACCCAGTGGTAACTTGACCCGTCTTCTCAGTTACTAAGTAAGATAACGTAAATTTCGAATCTATTTTACGTCTCGGCAAAAAGTTATAGATATTGTATAAATAATCATTTGTCCTTACTTTAAAAACAAAATGTACACATTTAATTTTTTTGTCATATGCAGGACTTATTTCTCTTTGAATGTTTGTACAAAACACACACAATACAAGAATAGAATTCCTGGGTCCCCCGCCGCTCATGCAATATACTTGTATATCGTATATGAAATTGCAATATTTCAAACATTCAAGGCAGTTCCAAAATTAAATATGTGGGGATACAAAAAGTATCGACCACAGCAGATGTTCGAACTTCACCAAGGAATTAGTGGTATTAACATCTGTCAAAATTTGAGAGCGCTTACAAGGTCAATTTATGGACAAAACGGTGTTGTTATTTTGGTCAAAGTCCAATAACTCTGTCAAAAAGTCTCGACTGAAACTGATCTTCGAACTCAACCAAAGTGTTAGTGGTATAAACATTTGGTATAATTTTCATGAGGATCCGTTACAATTTGAAGGCATGAGAACGCTGACAAGGTAAATTTTTGGCTAAAACGGTGTCGTTATTTGGTCAAAGTCCCATAACTCCATCAAAAAGTATCGACCAAGGTTGATTTTCGAAATTGCCCAAGGTATTAGTGGTATAAACATTTGGTATAAATTTCATGAAAATCCGTCAAAATTTGTTGGCATGAGAATGCTTACAAGGTCAATTCTAGGATAAAACAGAGTCATGATTTCGGTCAAAGTCCCATAACTCCATCAAAAAGTTTTGACCAAGGCTGATTTTTGAACTTGACCAAGGTATTAGTGATGTTAACATTTGGTATAAATATCATGAGAATCCGTCAAAATTTGTAGCCATGAGAGCGCTTACAAGGTCAATTTTTGGCTAAAACGGTGTCGTTATTTTGGTCAAAGTCCCATAACTCCGTTAAAGAGTATCGACCAAGGGTTATTATCGAAATTGTCCAAGGTATTAGTAATATAAACATTTGGTATAAATTTAATAAAAATCCGTCAAAATTTGTTGGCATGAGAGTGCTTACAAGGTCAATTCTAGGATAAAACAGAGTCATGATTTCGGTCAAAGTCCCATAACTCCGTCAAAAAGTATCGACCAAGGGTGATTTACAAACTTGACCAAGGTATTAGTAATATAAACATTTGGTATAAATTTCATGAAAACCCGGTATAATTTGTAGGCATGAGAGCGCTTACAAGAAAGTGTGACGGACGGACGGACGGTCGGCCGCCCGGCATTGCTATGTCCCCGCTCCGCTTTGCGGCGGGGGACAAAAATTAATCTGACACGAAATTCAGTGTTTGGCAAGCTAACTATTCATTTCAAATAAGGTCGTTAATTTTGCCAAAAAGAAAAGGACTTTCACTAAGAATATTTGAAATGATTTATTGCAGTACTAAAGCACTGGTATAGCTTTTTCCTTAAACTACACCAATACTTCGATGTGTTTTTGTGTGATACATAGTCAAAATGGATTTCATGAGTACTAGTGTACTATTGTGGCTATTAAAGGTTCAATCTGAGCTAAAACTTTCAGAAACTTGGAGCTCAACTTATTTCAGACACCTTGGATTCCGGGATAAAAACTTCACATTTTAAAACATCAGTTAAAATTGTGAGACTAGTACAACGTTTGAGAAACAAGCGACATGCAGTTAAAAGAGTCTAATACTGCAGGAAATACTAATGAGTGGAAGAAGAAAATGTCCCACAATTCCCAGAATAGAGAAAAACTTTACAAAATTTAAATTAGTAACTACCGTATGTAAGTATAAACCATTGTAGCCAGTACTTCGGTGCTGGTCCGAAAACCGATTTTATTTTAAAACTTTCAAAATCTAAATTTAAGGAATTTTCGTTAAACCCTAAGGAGTATCTCCCTCATGAATAGTTTTGTCCTCAGAATATTTTGGCTTTCCTCTTAGATCCTCTTGCTAATTTGTTCTTTGTCAGCTGTTTTACATTTTTCGGTTTATAGATTTCGAAATGTGTTGATTTTATTTGCAGTGAAGAGACACTTATTGTCCAAATGCGCATATGCAGAGACTAAATTCTCAGTAACTTTGCCAATTTTTGGAGGGGATCATCCGAAAGTTATTTTGGTAAACATTGGTTGTAACTGAATCAGAGATGTTTGAATGAAAAGATAACGACGGGCAGACGTATGACGGACGATAGACGCCAAGTGATGACAGAACACCTATTGCAGTAAATGAATCTAAAGGTTTCATTTTCTGGCGTTGAAATTGCTAATTAGAACAAAGTGGTATATTAACAGAGTACTCACGTTCAATACAGTTTGGCCTGTGTGTCCAAGTTCCGTTCACACATTTTGAAATATGTGACCCATTTAATCTTCTGCTTACATCAACACATTTTAACACCACTACAGTGCCATCTACGAAAGGCCCTTGCTTAGTTATGTTGCCTTCAACAGCTCCGACATTAGCTTTTGTGATAACTTGACTTGCTTTCCAGAATTTTGTGCATTCACCATCTGCAAAAAAAAAACAAATTCTATTATAATGTCAAGTTTTTAATGCTTATCTATATTGATCACTGTAAAACTACTAACCTGAAGTGTCGTAATTTATTGAACAAATGCATGTCACATTTGCTCAGTATATCACAGGGCATTTCGGACTTCGTTTATATTATTTACTTATTAGATTACTATAAATTATTTTTACATCATGAATCTCCATTCGTAAATTTATGTTTTGATATTTTAGTGTTAATGAATTACTTTCTTGAATTATATTAATTTTAAATCTTTAATAGTAATCTTTAATCACAAAACGGACTGGCAGTCACCACTGAAACAGCGCAGGTTTTAGACATCTATTCCAGTTTTTAATTATTCCTCTTTATAGAAATTTCTACAGACAACATCAATTTCTGTTTTAATATAACTAAATACCGAAGTTACTGTGAATTCAAATTCTGCATATGCGCATTTCGACAACTTATGTCTCTTCAGTGCAGATAAAATCTAAACGTTTGGAAGACCAAAAAGTCAAAGATGTTTAAAAACTGATAGAGAACATTTAACCAAAATGATCTAAATGTAAAGCCAAAATCAGCTAAGGACAGAGCTTTGCATGAGGGAGATACTCCTTAGTTTTCAACAAAATTTACAAAAATTAGATATTGTAAGTTTCCAAATAGAATCGGCTTTCGGGTCAGCACCGAAGTACTGACTACTGGGCTGGTGAATACCCTCGAGGACTAACAGTCCACCAGCAGTGGCATCGACCCAGTGGTAACAAATAACTAAATACCGAAGTTACTGTGAATTCAAATTCTGCATATGCGCATTTCATATATAATGTTGTTTTTTATATGATATTATATCAGCTAAAAATCTACAGAACGGAAATGCCTTACTTATCGATTTCGTGATAAAAAAAACAAATACCGAAAACATTTCCCTTCTCTGTGCTTAGTTTGCTTTGACATTTGTTTGTACAATTTTAAATTCGTAAAGGCGAGCAAAACATTTTCAAGATCTTTCACAATGCATATGAATTTCAAATTGCAAAAACAGTTTTAAAATCGTATAAACGACTACTTAAATCGTTGAAAGGAGTTGACAATGACATCATAGATTTCAGATCTTCACGGATTTGATTTTATCGGTTTTGACTCAATCCTGGATTGACTCACTGATAGTGTGTCAGGTGTCGCTAGCATAGCAAGGCATGATTACCCTTCCGGAGCACCTGATGTCACTATCGGTTTTTAAGGGAGTTCACACTGTAAGTGACTTAGTTTTAAATGATTTTTTTCGTTTGTTATTTTGTTTCTTTTGTGATCACATTTATGTCTTCATCTTTCTATATTCTGGCCCTGTACTTTGATTGTCGTGAACAAATCCCTTGTTCCTTCGGTAATCTACTGTCTTTGTTTCAAACTAACGACAAATCAAATTCAAAATCGTTCATACAAATTTTAAATCGTACATCCAATTTTACAATTGAAGGATTTTCGGCTGGTACAAACGACTTTTCATATTGTAAAAATGAGTTTAAAAATCATGTTAAGTATATTTATAATTTTTAATCTAAAGGAAAAGAATCCATACAGTATGGCTCCGATTTTGACAAGGGGTTCTCATTGTAAAATGCCCTAACTGGCTAATCAAGTTTACTCTTTTTTTAGGGGCCGACTTCGACCTGCAGTTGGGTGAGGGGTTTCCTCACCGTTCATTGAAGATCTTATGGTGGCTTTGAGTTGCCATTACTCCCCTTTGGGCCGTTGTCTCTTTGACACATTCTCCGTTCCCTTCTTTCCTCTTTAAAGAAATATTCTGCAAAGTTCGAAGTGTACTATTCATGGGTTTTATAAAATCAAAACGCACCATGTGAGAAATTGCAGTAAATCAACGAATCAACGAATAAGTCCACCAACTCTTGCAAAAAAGAAAACATTATACTTAAAAGCTATACAAAGTGTCAAGAGACTTGACTAAGGGCTTGTCAAGTTAAAGCACAAAATGTGACAACATGACGACAAATTAAACTAGAGCTGTCGGCAAAACCAGACTAATACCCCCACATCTGCATTTGAGTACCAAGGCATGTAATTTTGAAATTTTGACCTTCAACCACAAATTTATTGGTAAGTAAATCTAACAGAAATAAATCATGTCAGGAATGAAGTTGAATATTATTTTTCAAGGGTATTGCATTAAATTTTGATAAGATTGATCAAAGGACTATTTAACCAAGCTCTGTACTCAAAATGCACATGGTTTTACTATCATAAAGGACAAAGGTCAAAGTCAAGGTCAGAGTGACCAAATATGGTACGCGACACATCACCTTCCTATGACGCATCCACTCATGAAGTTTGATATTCCTTGGTGCTACGGTACAAAAGTTCTGCTCCGGACACGAAATGCACATGGTTTTACTAGCAAAAAAGTCAAAGTCAAGATCAAAGAGACCTCAATTTGATTCGCGACACTTCGCCTTACCATGATGCATCCACACACCAAGTTTGATAATCCTAGGTGCTACACCACAAAAGTTCTGCTCCGGACACGAAATGTACATAGTTTTACTATCATAAAGGTCAAAGTCAAGGTCAAAGAGACCTCAATTTGATGCGCGACACATCGCCTTCCCATGATGCATCCACACACCAAGTTTGATAATCCCAGGTGCTACGGTACAAAAGTTCTGCTCTGGACATGAAATGCATATGGTTTTATTATCATACCGGTGAAGGTCAAAGTCAAGGACACAGCGACCTAAATTTGATACGCGACACATCGCCTTCAAATGAAGCATCTACACACCAAGTTTGATAATCCAAGGTGCTACGGTACAAAAGTTCTGCTCCGGACTAGAAATGAACATAATTTTACTATCATAAAGGTCAAAGTCAAGGTCACAGTGACCTAAACTTGGTACGCAACACATCGCCTCCCCATGATGCATCCACACAACAAGTGTTACAATCCTAGGTGCTACGTACAAAAGTTCTGCTCCGGACACGAAATGCATATGGTTTTACAATCATAAAGGTTAAAGGTCAAAGTCAAGGTCATAGTGACCTAAATTCGATACACAACACATCGCCTTCCCATAATGCATCCTAACATCAAGTTTAATAATCCTAGGTGCTTCGGTTCAAAAGTTCTGCCCCGGACACAAAATGCACATGGTTTTACTATTATAAAGGTCAAAGCCAAGGACACAGTGACCCAAATTTGGTGAGCGACACATCGCCTTCCCATGATGCATCCACACACCAAGTTTGATAATTCTAATTGCTACGGTAAAAAAGTTCTCCGGACACGAAATGCACATGGTTTTACTATCAGAAAGGTCAGAGTCAAGGTCACAGTGTCCTAAATTTGGTACGCGACACACCGCCTTCCCATGATTCATTTACACACCAAGGTTGATAATTCTAGGTACTACGGTACAAAAGTTATGCTCCGGACACGAAAGGGTACGGACGAACAGACGAACATGGTGATTCCTATGTACTCCCTCAAACTTCGTTTGCGGTGGTATAAAAATTAAGTCCGATAAGTCTTGCAAGAAAAATCGAAATTTCACAAAGTGAGATCATTATATGCAATAAGTTTATCAATTTTGAAGTGAAGACTGTCCAGTTAAGATCGCGATATATAAAAGGCACGGGGAACTAATTGACAGACGGACGAAATTACAACCGGTATACTATAATAGGTACGCTGTTCGCTTAACATGAAGCGAAATCAACAAAAAAAGTCAAGAAAAAAAAACCGTACGAAGTATCACTATAACCAAATTTGACTTGGTTTTATAATACCTGTTCTTGATACGGCAATAGTTTGTAAAATGAAAGCAACAAGGAGAATCTTCATGCCAGAACCTGAAAAATACAAGATACAAGTTATGAATTCTAGATTTCTCTTTTAATTATAAATGAAAAACAAATAAATAAATTATTATATTGTCTCTTTTTTTCACCAACAAATGTGATAACAGAATGTTTACGGAGATCTAACTCAATACCAAGAAAATTTATGTGTTTCCTCGACCTCACATATATAACTATGCTCCGCTGAAAAAGTTTTGTCAAGTGAAAACTTTAAGCTTGCTGTTCTCATAGTATTGTCAAATGAGTTATAAAAGAAGGGAAATGGGGTCAATATTAAAGGAGACAACATCCCATCTCCAGGTTAAGACGACCCAAAACAAAGCATCTAGTTTTTTATTCAGTGATATTTACGACCACTTCCTCGTTTATATATAAATCCAGATAGAAAATCAATTTGAATAAAGTTCATAATATCTTGGTTAGGTATGACGAATCTATACAGATGTTTTTTTCTGTATAAAGTAACACAGAAAACATATAAAAAGCTTCCTTGTATCCGTATCGTTTTATTGCGTATCACATTTTTGTTTTTGTTGTTTTTTTTTGTTGGTTTTGCCCTTTTTCTATATTTATTATATGTCCCCTAAATGGCGTAGTGTTGTGTACTGTGAAGATACACACAATCAGATGGGTAAAACACTTGGACTAAGACTAGCCAGGTCTATACAAAACTTATTTTCACGTAATTGATATTTAAATAAATAATGTTTTGGTTTTGAATATAAATAAATATAAGCTATATCCGTCAAAAACATAATGTCTTCAAAGTGAGATAGTATTTCCTATCTTAAACGTTCCGTATATACCGATATGACAGGGTTTATTAAATGTAACAATTTTGGTACTAGGAATATTGCTTTTATACTATGATAACAGGGTTAATTACCTAATTGTATTTTTTTATATGTTTTATTACATATTTTGTATTTTGAAGATTGTTACTTTTAAGTGTTCTATTGCCTGGTGCGTTCTATTACCTGGTATGTTCTACTGCCTGGCTGCTGCAAATGTTCAAAACAATTTCATGAATATTCATTACTGTTCTTCTGCCAGGCTACTGTGTGGTCAAAATCATATTGATTTGAGCGAGATGGATTCTTTGCTTTACCACTTTGATGGAATCAATTTCTACTATTTATGTAATGAACAAGGTTCCTCAAGTTATTGATAATGTGAGAAATACTATAAGACACGTTGAACGTTGAAATACTATAAGACACGTTGAACGTTGAATCAAGAGGTGGAACTAACAGAACTAATTATTTAAAATTTTGTAAAGGAATTTGAGTTTTGCAGATGGCCATTTCGTCAACTTATTTCACTTTTGTGCTGAATAGTTAATAAAACTGTTATTTAATGTGTAAGGCAATAGTTCAGAATTATTTTCCCGCCGTAATGGAAACAGCTCAGTGTTCTATTGCCCTCGGGCATTGGCTTTGGGCAATAAACACTAAGTAACTACATTGGAGAAATATTCTAGTCTAATGTCAAAATACACATTAAATAATGTACTTGGTTTGTTGCCTTAAATTTATTCACTTTTTCACCTTTAGGGGCCATTTAGGGCTTGCTTTCTGTGTGAGGTTCCTCACTGTGTTGAAGGCCGTACGGTGACCCCTAGATGCTTTGTTTTGGTCATTATAACCTGGATATGGGATGTTGTCTCCTTGACATTTACCCCATTTCTTTCTTTTTCATATGTATACCATTAACTAGTTAAATAAATGCTTCACGAATTGCACTTTTGTATGAACATCTTCTTAAATATGTAAGATAATTTAATAGTTATATGGTAAATAAAAAATACGAGATTGCATGCAGTTAATTTTGGATTGCGTAATGCGCGACTCTTTATCGCTAAAGCAATTTCAAGACGATTTTTGACATATTGAATTAGGGCCAATTTAATATACCTGAATGAACGGGTCAAATGGCGTGATGTTACTGGTAATTCTATACCATTTGTGTTTTTAAATGGAAAAGAACTAAATGCAATATTGTACTTTTAAATGACTGGAACACATTTTTTGAATCGATTAAAGATATGTTGTTTCCTACATGTAAATATTTAAGTTAGGGTTTTGCCATGTAAAACCCAATCGAGATCTGATCCGAGCAACATAATCTACAATACACAAATGTGATTATATTTAGAAGATGTTTGCAGCAAGTGATAAAAAGAAATGCAGTTTTTTGTTCTACTTTCCTTTCTGGATGATTTAAATTTTTGGAATGTTTTAATTAACGATACATACGAGCTACATGTTCTTCTCACTGATCGCAGAACGTCAGTTGACAAATATTAATTCCGGGATCCTACCATAAATTTACTGCATGCATCTTTAAACAAGTGGCTCCCAAGAGCCTGTATCGCTCACCTGGGCCACGGCTGACATATGCAGTTAAAATAGTCCCAATGTTTTAAGGGCATTATTTTCAAATTTGTTAATAGACATTGATGTTATATTAGCATAAGTTAAACTATGTTCCAGACCAGCAGCTATTTTGGATTGGGTGCACTTCTTTTGGCCACGTTTGGATCCAATTGGCCCAGTAGTTTCAGAGGAGAACATCTTTGAATGTCTTTTCCCATAGGGTCCAATGTTAAAACTATGATCCCCGCTGGCGGCCTTCTTGGATATAGCGCGGATCTGAAAAGCAACATTTTTGCATTGGACCATCTAAGGACTATTGTGGCCAAGTTTGGTTTCAATTTGCTGAGTAGTTTCAGAGGAGAAGATCTTTGAAAGTTTTTTTCCATAGGGTCCAATGTTAAAACTATGATCCCCGCTGGCAGCCATCTTGGATATAGCTCGGATCTGAAAAACAACTTTTTTGCAGGGGACCATCTAAGGACTATTGTGGCGATGTTTGGTTTCAATTGGCTAAGTAGTTTCAGAGGAGAATATCTTTGAAAGTTTTTTTCCATAGGGTCCAATGTTAAAACTATGATCCCCGCTGGCGGCCATCTTGGATATAGCACGGATCTGAAAAACAACTTTTTTGCAGGGGACCATCTAAGGACTATTGTGGCCAAGTTTGGTTTC
>MJUU01016573.1:81089-104229 GCA_002080025.1 Modiolus philippinarum | reverse complement strand
TCTAAGGACTATTGTGGCCAAGTTTGGTTTCAATTGGCCCAGTAGTTTCAGAGGAGAAGATCTTTGAATGTCTTTTTCCATAGGATCCAATGTTAAAACTATGATCCCCGCTGGCAGCCATCTTGGATATAGCTCGGATCCGAAAAACAACTTTTTTGCAGGGGACCATCTAAGGACTATTGTGGCGATGTTTGGTTTCAATTGGCTAAGTAGTTTCAGAGGAGAAGATCTTTGAAAGTTTTTTTCCATAGGGTCCAATGTTAAAACTATGATCCCCGCTGGCGGCCATCTTGGATATAGCGCGGATCTGAAAAACAAGTTTTTTGCAGGGGACCATCTAAGGACTATTGTGGCCAAGTTTGGTTTCAATTGGCCCAGTAGTTTCAGAGGAGAAGATCTTTGAATGTCTTTTCCCATAGGGTCCCATGTTAAAAATATGATTCCCGCTGGCGGCCATCTTGGATATAGCGCAGATCTGAAAAACATCTTTTGTGCAGGGGAGCATCTAAGGACTATTGTGGCCAAGTTTTGTTTCAATTGGCTGAGCAGTTTTAGAGGAGAAGATCTTTGAATGTCTTTTTCCATAGGGTCCAATGTTAAAACTATGATTCCCGCTGGCGGCCATCTTGGATATAGCGCGGATCTGAAAAAAACGCATTTTTTGCAGGGGACCATCTAAGGACTATTGTGGCAAAGTTTGCTTTCAATTGGCCAAGTAGTTTCTGAGGGAAGATCTTTGAATGTCTTTTCCCATAGGGTCCAATGTTAAAACTATGATCCCCGCTGGCGGCCATCTTTGATATAGCGCAGATCTGAAAAACAACTTTTTTGCAGGGGACCATCTAAGGACTATTGTGGCCTAGTTTGGTTTCAATTGGCCCAGTAGTTTCAGAGGAGAAGATCTTTGAATGTCTTTTTTCCATAGGGTCCAATGTTAAAACTATGTTCCCCGCTGGCGGCCATCTTGGATATAGCGCGGATCTGAAAAACAACTTTTTTGCAGGGGACCATCTAAGGACTATTGTGGCCAAGTTTGGTTTCAATTGGCTCAGTAGTTTCAGAGGAGAAGATCTTTGAAAGTGTTTTCCCATAGGATCCAATGTTAAAACTATGATCCCCGCTGGCGGCCGTGGATCTGAAAAACAACTTTTTTGTAAGGGACCATCTAAGGACTATTGTGGCCAAGTTTGGCTTTAATTGGCTCAGTAGTTTCTGAGGAGAAGATCTTTGAAAGTATTTTCCCATAGGGTCCAATGTTAAACCTATGATCCCCGCTGGCGGCCATCTTGGATATAGGGCGGATCTGAAAAACACATTTTTTGCAGGGGACCATCTAAGGGCTATTGAGGCCAAGTTTGGTTTAAATTGGCTCAGTAGTTTCTGAGGAGAAGATCTTCGAAAGTCTTTTCCCATAGAGTCCAACGTTAAAACTATGATCCCGCTGGTGGCCATCTTGGATATAGCGCGGATCTGAAAAACAACTTTTTTGCAGGGGACCATCTAAGGACCATTGCGGCCAACTTTGGTTTCAATTGGCCCAGTAGTTACAGAGAAGAAGATCTTTGAATGAAAAGTTTACGCCGGACGGACGACGGACGACAGACGACGGACGGACGGACGGACGACGGACAAAAAGTGATGGCAAAAGCTCACCCTGGCTTTAGCCAGGTGAGCTAAAAATGTGTTCAGCAATGCCAAAAATTATCTTTCTCTTCCGCTGCACCTAATCTACCCATGGTTTTTATTGGGTCCGTGTTGATTATCTTTGTATGTGTGTCTTAATTTTTATATTCTGTGCCGTTTTCATACGATGTTTTGTATTTTTTTTGTGTGTGTGTGTTTCCAATGTTGCTATTGTCCTTGGATTGTTCGTTTTTAGACTGACGTTTCGGTTCTCACATTTTGCACATTTCGACAATTTATATCCCATCGTTGCAGATGGCAACCCATACATGTACATAAAGAAATGTGTAAAGATTGATGGGGGAAAATAATTTAAAGGACTAACGATCCTAATTAGTCTTAAATTCTTTTCAGAAATCACCATGAGACATATATTACTGTACTGAATATAAAAAGGAATCGATATAAACTGGCCCTAAATTGCTAAACTGCTTCATAGAATCTTGAAGATTTTAATACAATATTATAATGAACATATGTATGCATAAGTGTTGATTTGCAGTACAAAAGAAAATAACATTGTCAAAAATGATGAAAACACAGGTTCATTCAATTTCTTCTACATGGGAAACCTATAATTCGATTTTCACCTAAAACTGGGATGAAATCCTTTAAATATATGACTTATATCAAAATTTCTTGAGCATTCACCATGCTGTTTTTTTTTTCACAATATAAGATAATGTATAGAAATCTTAATATTACTTTCAGCTGAATTCTAATTAGAAATTACCTCCTTTCTAAATATCTGACTTTGATAAATGTAATATTCAAAACATGTATATATCTCATGCAGGCATCAAGTAGTGCTTTCTTATGGAGTGTATTTTGATGCTCAGATAGGTATTTTATTTCTTTTTATGATAAATATGATAAACCTTATTTTTTATCCATACCAATGACAGCAAGTAATTTTATATTAAAGGGAGTTATCTGCCCATATCCCAGGTCTACCGCCTTAAAGGAAAACCAAATCTACCTAAAACATAGCTTTGCGCGAGGAAGATGCTCCTTCGTAGTATCAACTCTTATTTTTAGATAATGTAAATTTCAAAATGTCGGTTTTTGAGGTATAGCGAAAATTGTAATGGACAACGGGCTTGTTGTCCAGTAAATATTTGGAGACTATACAAGCAGATGTATAGACCTAGGGGATATAAAGAACAAATAACCGTTGTTGTAGTAATTTAAGCAAATAATGGTGGATCACATTTTAAAGTAAATTATTTGTCAATTGACAGAAAATATATGAAATACTTTGCTATCCTGTTTTAATTTTATGCATCTAATAATATTCTGCTTTTGGTAAAATGTTGGCATAAATACCTAATAAAAAAATTTAGACTTACCTTTTGGGCTATCTATTATGTAATAATAGGCTTATATCCTGATAAATCACTGAATATTGTTTCATATCTAATTTTGTATTTCACGATGACATATTTAAAGCGTTATCTTATTGATAATATTTGTAAATTTTAGTTTGATTTGTTTTACACTATAAAGGGTGGATACTGTTTGAACATGATTCAGTTATGATGTCCAAGGTGTGGTTTAATGATTAGAAATTTTATTATTAATATTTGGTACGCATCTTTGGAATTTTATATATGATCATTTAAAGGTGTATATTTCACTTTTCATACATAATGTTGAAATTCAGAGAGTTAGACCTTTGTTTTATTTATTTAAGATTAATCTATAAGTATGTTGTTATGTTAAATTATCTGTCAAGTATAACACATGATCCATTTAAAAATTCGATATCGGTGTAAAATCTAACAAAGCCTCTATAAACAGAGCTGTTTTTCTTTTCTCTTTGAACTATTTAAAGAACAGAGGCCACGAGATCCAAGAAGCAAAGTAGTCCCATCTTTTAACTAATTGTTTACTATGGAATAAAATTTTTGTACAGTGTAAAAGTAGCTTTCTCATATCACTGGTGCAATTTTGTTATATATTCGTTAAATATGGTCTGTTGGAATAGAATTAAAAAACAAAAACGTTTTTCAAAAGTTCCGTATTACATCGTGATAACATAGCTGACATCTTCAAAACATTACTAATTGATAAAAAATAATCTGGTTTATTCTTTACCCTTAAATATTGTATTTCTGAATTTGAACATATAAAAAGGTAGTGAAATTCATCTCCTAATACCCTATCTGAACATTTTGTAAATAAACGATCTTCTTTTCTAATATTACACCATCTACCTGTTTCAACTGGAATTCGTAAATTGCTTAGCCTTAATTTAGTAATAAATCGACGATGGAACTCTGGTAACCGTAATAGATATTTTTCAAATCAAAAATCTTTGAATAATGTATAAAAGTTTCCTCTAGATGTATTTGCTAACTCATTTCGCCAATTTTGCCAAAACTGATCTGTTAAGACTTGCTTAACATAGGTTTTAATCCAGGCTATATTTAATGGAATTTGGTTTTGAAAAATAAAAGACATTTCAATATCATCAAAAATTTTTGAGATGAATTTAATATATGGAAAATCATTAATATCATTCACATTTAAAGAATAAAGTAATCTATACACCTTTGAAGATAATTTGTTTGATGTAATTAATCTATTCCAAAACATAACATTTTGACTTTGATATTAATTTCCAATGGATAACGTCCAAGTTCTCCATATACTAAACAATTAGGAGTAGTAATTCTTACCCCCAATATCCTCTTTAAAAACTGTAAATGAACTTTTTCTATATTTTTATTATTCCCAATTCCTATAACTTCAGACCCATACAAAAGAATAGGTGAAACAAGTGAGTCAAAAATTTTAAGCTGAAGATCAATTGGTAATTGCAAATTTCTAATTTTATAATAAACAGCATACATAGCTTTCTGTGACTGTTCAACAATTCTTTTCTTTGCAGTATTAAAATTATCATTGTATTGAAAAAGAACACGTAGATATGGATATGCGTCAGTATATTCCAATTCTACATTATTGAGTTTCAACTCCAATTCAGGAGTAAATTTTCTTTTTGAAAAAATAACAACTTTTGTTTTGGCAGTATTAACTTCTAACTTCCACAATTTACAATAATCACTAAAAGCATTAAGTATATTTTGCATGCTTTCTATAGTTTCTGAAAATAAAACTGTATCGTCAGCATAGAATAAGAGATACATTTTCATATAAATATGCAACTGGTTGAAAAATAAATCATCTAAAGAATGTAAAGAGCTAATATCAATATCATCTAAATAATTTTCTAAATCGTTCAAGAACAGTGAAAATAAAAGGGTTGGCGGGTTTTCGACTTGGCGAACTCCCAATTTCACTAGCAAAAAATCTGAATTGAAGCCATCCTTAGATACACAAAATTTAACATTCTTGTACATATTACATTAAAGCATTTACCCTGAATATAAGATTTGAGAATTTCGCCCAGAGACTACATCTATATCAACTTTATAAAATGCCTTACTAAAGTCCACAAAAGTTTCGAATAGTTTTTGTTTTCTGGAGAAATAAGGATTGATAAATGAACCTAAAATGAAAATATTATCAATAGTAGAATGAAGTTTTCTAAAGCCCGATTGAGATTCAGTAATTAAATCAATTTCCCCCGAAAAAGCTGTCAATCTATTATTGATAATACTTGTAAATAATTTACTGAAGCAACTAACCAAAGTGATTGGTCTATAGTAACATGGATTTGTACGACTTCCTTTATTTTTATAGATAGGATGTATAACACCAACATTTCAAGATTCTGGAACTATACCCGTGGTTAAAATCAAATTAAATAACTTGAAGCTTTGTTGTTAGATAAATTTCTAACAACCTTTTCGATTTCCAAAGAAGTAATGTCACTATTAAGTATACGGTCCGAAATTTCGGTATCTACATTGAAGTTGTCGAACTCAACCTGACCATCTTGATTATTTTCATCGCGATTAATTTACTGAAAATAATCGAACAATTCGTTTAACGGTAAGTCTACCCCAGAATTTTCTAGGATTGTTTTTCGATGCGTTTCTTATATCACTTGTAATTCTCTTCAGAAACTCCCCGTATGCTTTATTAAGCGTCCTTTTGTACTCGTTTGCAGATTGGTTCATTAACTGACGATTCACACCGTTTTTACAATTACTGTATTTTTTCCTCGCATCATGAAAAATGACCCTCTTAACCTTACATTCTTGGTTGAACCAAGGTTTATCACTTGTATCCAAATTTGTACCTTTTACGATAGAATTGTTTTTTCTCGCTCCAAAAACGTTTGTCGCAGTTTCAATAAATAAATTACCAATACCATTTACAACCATATTAATCGAATTTTCAAAAACGGTATCACCAGCCCGATTTTTGGAGTCGATTTCGTCCAACGCATTATCAATTGAAACCAACCTTGCGTCCGATACAAGAATATCAACATATACTCATTGACCTTCGCATCATCCCACGCACATGGCTTCGATCGCGTTTTATTTCCGAAATCGGTATAACAGTCTGGAATGATTAACTTCTTGGAAAAAGTCAATTCCAAGTGAAGTTGGTTATGTAAATCTGAAAACATTGGCGAAAAAGGTTTTACCTCAAAATTAGTAATATACTCAAAAAATCTTGAAGACACTAAACAATAAACAATAACAGAAACATCTCCACAAGTACATTCACAATTTTTGTCTCTTTCCAGTCTACCATTAACAATAAAAATATTATATTTTCTACAAAAAAATCTAGAAGTAAGTGTCCAATTTTTGCGCAATTTTTGCGCCTGTCCCAAGTCAGGAATATGTTGGTGACTGGCTTGTCCNTTTTTACCTTTTTGGGGCCATTTAGGGCTTGCTATATGGTGTGAGGTTCCTCACTGTGTTGAAGACCGTACGGTGACCCCTAGATGCTTTATTTTGGGTCGTTTTAACCTGGATATGGGATGTTGTCTCCTTGACATTTACCCCATTTCCTTTCTTTTTCATATACATATTTGGCCTATTTTCACAAGAACTTTTTCTTTCAAGTGATACACCGATTTTGCCTAAATTTTCATAATCATACATATAACTAAGTCAATTTCTTGTTCTAGGTTGAAAATATTTAATAAAGATTTTTTAACCTCAACATAATCAGGTAAAACACCAGCTAGACAACATCTAGCATTTCTAACTCAATTTCATTGAATGCATCAGGTGAGGAGTACCTTGAATTCTCTGGAGGTATGTATATACAACCAAAAATTAAGCTCTTATCTAAATCAGAAAAGGATTAATCCAGAGTCGCCCATAAAATATAATCAGAATTTGTTTTTGGAAATTCAATTTATTTATCTAAAAAATCTTTATACATAACGAGAATTCCACCAGATTTTTTTTTGCCTTTATATCTATATTTAGCAAAATACTTATACCCCTAGGGAAGATCTAAATGACCAAAATTGTCAAGTTTTGTTTCTTGAAATACACATATTATCATGAGCTTGTATTAAGTTAAGAAAGTCTGGGTTTCTAAGTTTGGTCATGAGACCACATACATTTAAGCATAATACATCAAGGCAAAACTCAGTATCTTTTTTATTAAATGTCTTTTTCATTATTTAGCTGGTTGACTGTATTTAACACACCATGACTCCTGTCCTACGGGCGGAACTGAACTCGGCTCTGTTCTATGCCCTGGGGACCGTTTGCACCAAGCTCGTCTTGTTGCATTCGTTGAAGTTTGTGAAATTGTCGCTGTTGATCACTGACCGGATCATATGGCCTTCCATTCACGTACAGTTTGTCATACACTACGTAGTCTCTCTGATTCTGGTCGCGAAGATCTTTCATCACCGGAACTCATTTTCGATTGATTGATTGATTGATATTTTACGCCAACTTCAGCAATATTTCAGCTATATTGTGGCGAGAACTTTTAAGTTAGTTGAACAATTATGATAAATATATAAAGTATCAATATAAAACCATTAAAGTTTTATACAAGTAAAACAAGAGTGTAAAATATAAAAAATATAAAAAACATTACTGTATAGGAGAAATGACAGATTAACTGTTACAATATTACAACTATAAACTAAATCCATTTAAATCTTACTAAATAAATAGATTGCTTTTAAAAATTGAACGATTTTGTCGCCAGCGACATTTGTAAATAGGTCTTTAAGCTCATTTTCGACGTCTGTCAATGATCTCTTGTGGATATTGTTGATAAATTTTAAAGGGCTTCCCATTTAACTCAGTTTAAGCTGCATTTAACACCTTCATTTTTTCCTTGTGATATACAAATTTCGCAAAAATAGACGGAGAACCCCTGTCTCTACGGCGTTTCAGTCTGTGCACGTTATGCAACATAATTTCATCTCCGATGTGCAATTCGTTTTTTATGAATTTTCTTATCCTCATTTACATTTGGGTCCGGTATAACTTCACGGATATTTTCAAAAATGAGATTATATTTTATCGTCCTTGATTGCTGTTCAAGGAATGATTCATGGATATTACGAGTCGTATGTTCAAGTTCGCCGTTATGGGTTTCTAATTCTCTAATTTTGGTATTAAACAATCTCATTTCATGATCACTGTTTTCGAAAAATTGCTGGTGATCTGCAATTGATCTTTAAAGATTTAATATATCCGACTCCACATTCTCAAATCGCATTTCTATATCACGAATTCTTTCATTGATACTATCCATTCGAGTTGCAGGAAAATGGGACATAAATGATACTCGAGTCCGTGAACAGGAAAAAATATTCAAAATTGAAAGGATGCAAGGAACTCCTTTATAGAAGGGGACGCGAATAATATTTCAAAGATCTTTTTTTTATTTTCATTTTAAATTTTTATATGGAGGGAGTGGTACATTTGTATATGGAACATAAAGAGTTTTACAAATGACCGTCGGACTAATGACTTGTGTACCAGCAGATGCCATGCAGGTTCTTGTCTAAATAATTTATGATTAAATGATTTTTCTAAACTTAATTTTTAGAAAAAATAATTCAATATGATATGAATTTAATCACACTTTGAAAATATGTTTTTTTTCATTTATTTTTACTCTTTGTGGTTCTTGAAATAAATTGATATTATGGTTTAGAAATTAACAATTTAAAATGATTATGTCGTCGCAAGTTTACGTTTTTCCAAATTCATATTTCTAAAACTGACATTATATTTAGTTAAGAGATAAGATAAAAACAGTTTTATCTGGTTAGAACTAAAGACTATTTGTTTGGTGTTACATGATCTTATATGATATCCGTCCCTGTCACCTTAATATTAATCAATTTGAAGTTTATTAAATTATTTCTAGTGACCATTTCGGACATGAGGCCAACTAAGTGGTTTTAATTAACTTTTTCTTTGTTTAATTTAAATAAACATACAGTGAAACTCACCTAGCAACCAAATAATAAAAATGAAAAAAAAACGAAAAAAAAAACAAACAAAAAACACGACCCTTTTCTCAGCGTGGGTCCTAGTCAGTTTCTCTTGGAACACTGGCGAATAAAGTTTTATTTTTACACGCTTGTATTTATTCTAGCAATTACGAATGTTAACTGCAACAACTGCCATCACAAGCAACAGTCGTGCCCACTCAAGTACCAAAAACATCGTGCATAGAGTGGTGGAGAGCAAAAGATCCTTTCTCTACTGATGTCAGGGACCACAGGAGGAAAGAGTGTCACCATTGAACTCTCAGACATATTCAAACACAAGACCATATTCATTAAAGAATCCAGAACCATCTGCTCCAGACTTAGGTTTGACAAATACACAAAATGAAACAAACAATATTGATGAAAATTTAGATATTCACATTGAACAATTGTTAAGCAAATTAAAAAAATATTATTGAGGAAGAACAAGTCACTGATAATGGTCAAGGAAACAAGAGCCCACAAAAAAACAGAAGTAGACGGAGAACAAATCGAAACAAATCAAAATCACACTAAGGTTGAAGTTCAAGTAATGCAGCCTGAATAGTAACAAACATTCTCTTATGATTCACCCTTATTACCTATTCCTTGCATGAATAGTTATTAGTGGTACACAACGAGATTTTGAAGCTGAAGTTAGATATGAACTAGTTGCATCTCTGCAGGGGAATTTCATCGGTCGAGCGACAAGTAATAGCACATCATGCATGATGTGTTATCATTTTTTTTAAAGTTTATATTGGACTACTGTAAGATCTCGTTGGCCTAGTAACGGTGTTGTTAACAGCAGTTCGGCACTCAATATCACTGCATTTATTAATAAAAATCATAAGAGAAAGAGTTTTAACAACTCGAAAAAAATTGTATTGTATATTGCTGGATATCGACACTCGTTGTGTAATTTCAAATATAATAAACTCGCCAAATATTCGTTTATTATATTTTGAAATTACATAACTCTACTTGATATCCAGCGATATACAATTTTTAATATATATGGAAACTATTAATATTGTTCCCGAAGAAAACATAGTTATCATGTCGTAAATACAAGTGCTACCCAAATTTATAGATGAATATAACAATGTGCCTTCCGAATGGTGGTATCTATTCGAAAACCGCAGCGTGGAATAATATGTCAGAGGAAAGGGCAATTGCATCGCTACCCTTTCATTTAGATGGGCAAGCTAAACTATATCTGGTAAATCTCAATCCACAAAAGGCTGAATATATATATCATGTATATTTCTACATCTATGTCAGTTCCAATGCCTAATATTATTTATAATGGAGAAATGATTGTGTAGAAAAACATAAACATTTGGGTGTGACGTTCAGTTCTGATTGTAAGTGGAGTTGTCATATTAATAATATACATATAATATAATATAAGTGCAACAAAACAAATGTCTCTTCTTAGAAAATTCAAATTTAACCCTAAGCAGGCAAAACCTGGAAAAAAATTATTCAACATAAATTATTCCACTTCTTGAATATACAAGTGAACTATGGGATGGTTGTAATATGAATGATGTTAATAAAATAGAAAAACCCAACATGAATCAGCCAGAATAGTCACAGGCTTCCAAAAATTTGCAAGTATTGAATCTACGGAAGCGTATTAGCGCCATGCTTACACATTTTTTTTTAATTTTTTATACTTTAATCTGTAAAATTTACACTTTTTTCTGTAAAATTTACACTTTTTTCTGTAAAATTTACACTTTAATCTGTAAAATTTACACTTTTTGCTGTAAAATTTACACTTTTTTCTGTAAAATTTACACTTTTTTCTGTAAAATTTACACTTTATTTATACTTTATTCCATTTCGTTAAAGCGAGATACGATGGCGTTATAACGAGATACTTAAGTTGTTATAACTTGATACTACGTCATTATAAGTAGATAATATGTCGTAAACGAGAAACTTTATATGTATTTGCACATATCATATATCATTTACATATATCATAGACATATGAAATGTCAGTGTCACAAACATGACAAATGAAAATTGACATTTTCAGCTAGATTCGCGTCTTTCCGGACTTTACATAACCGGTTTTGACTCTACCCTGGATTGACCCACTGACAGTGTGACGGGTGTTGTATACAGAGCAGGACAAGCTTACCCTTCCGGAGCACCTGAGATGTCACTCTTTTTTAGAGTTCATGCTGTTAGTGCTTTAGTTTTTTGTGTTGTATATGTAGTGCTTGTGTGTTTTGTGGACATGTAAGTTCTTTGGTCTTCCGTCTTCTGGTGTTCTGTCTTTTGCCTTGTTTCTGGACTTTGATTTATGTAATCTTGTCCTTTGTTCCTTCGGTATTCTACTGTCGTTGTTCATCATGGATTCTTTTCGACCTGTAACTATGTTATTTTAGTGAGAAACTACATGTATCTCGTTATAACGAAAAATCATCTTGTAAGACCGAGATACGTAGCAAAGAAGTATGTTATTATTTTTAGTAGAAAGATAATGAGAGTTCTGTCTTAAGACTATTTTCCATGCAGAAATTCTGCAAAGGACCCCAAATTTGGGCTCACAGAATGGGTCTTGTGTGAGTCGGGGATGCTGAAAAATGCAGAGAGGCAAGGTATCTGGAGCGACCCACCAAAATAGATTAAAATATTTGGAAATCCAATAAATCATGGATTTCGAATCTTCTCAAAAGACGGACCAGCAAACCCGATTGCTGGGTCCCGAGCGGAAAGAGAGCGACGAGGAGGTGCGAAAGAGGGCACGAGCGCAAAGGGAGGCCAGACGCAAGCAGATTCTGGGGTGGCGCGACCAGCCTTGGGATATACTCCGAGTTGTAGGGGTCAAAGAGACGAAAAGTCAGTATGGGGAGGGCATAATTCTAACGCTGGAGAGGAAAGGGGTAGAGACGAAGGTCTGGGCACGCAGCAGGATGATTCGGGAAATGCAGCGAATACCCCGCAAAAGTGGCACCTGCTCAAGATTGATAACTAGGGGATGAAGAAGGCGAAGAAGACTGGGCATGACTACTTCGATTTCAAAGTGGTGATTTGAGGGAGCGTGGGATAATCTTTTTCCTGATGGGGAAAAACCCATCGAAAAAAGATATTTGGGGGTTGGAAATCAGTGAGGGCCTTGAATGATTGGCTAGATCTTCGCTGAAAGGGGACGAAGGCTGGTGCAACCGATCCTTTCCATTGTAACAATTCTTCAGGCAGACGGCAGGGGTATCATCTTCAACCGGGATCTTGCCAAGTGGGGAGAATCATCACGGTGCTTCTTCTTCTTGGCGATTCGCATGGAGATAAGTGAGAGCACTATTATGGTCGTAGCACTCAGGCAAGCGAGAAATCCAAGGTGGAGGGACGCCGTGGCACCAACATCGGTCAGAGCAGAACCCATGGTGCTGCTTGTTAGCAATAGACTGCTGATGGAGGCCTCAGCTTGGACAATGGAGCCCACCTTATCCAGTCGCTTATAGATGAGAAGCATGCGGGCATATTTTTGGACCTCGGATTCCAGGAAATCCTCGAACCTGACATCCTAGGGGAAGCATGCTGAGGATGGAGACGTTCTTGAAATGGCTATTGGGACCTATTATCAATCTGGAGCCGTCGTAGATCTTACCATCGAGCTTCAGATAAAAGCCGTCACCCTAGACGATCTTCGGAAGTCGGGCTGGGAAGAAATATAAGCTGATTGATCTTCTGGATCTTCCGATTCGTTAGCAGCAACGTATCATTGCCTAAGAGATCCTCGTGCGATCACGGGGCATGGCTTGCGCTTGGATGCGAGTCTGAGCTTATCATTCTGGTTTGAGCTCAGGTTCAGACCGTATTCATTTATTTATATCTCGCGAAGGTGGAATCGCATGGTCAAGTGCTTGCCGCGGAGATCGATAGCAAAACCGTCCTGATCGGTGATATTCGTCACCATGGCGTGGATGGTATTCACGGTCACCGGAAGGTAGATACAGTTCTTGGGGTTTTGGACAATCTTCATGCCGGGGGAGACGTTGGGAAAAAAGCTATAGATGACGGGATGCTGCACGCCGTCGACGTAGCTTTCACTGATGATATCGCTATTCACCAGGATGCTATTGACGTTGATGATATTCACGATGCTCTAGCTCTCGAAATATCCATTGTTGGTGGCATCGTAGATAAAGGTCTCATCGTTGAATCCTAGGACGGTCCGGATGCTATTGGGGACCTCGAAGTTTACTTGGTAGTGCTCTCCTAGGATTAGGACGGCTCTCAGAGTCGCTCGGTTGGCACCGATTATGATGTTGGCGCCGTGGCCATTTTGCTGCATACGCCTCTGGATCTCGGCATTGATATCATCGATATCATAGTATCCGACCTTCAGGGCGATGGAGAACCAGCGCGCGCCATCGTCTTGGGAGTAGGATAGGACGCGATTTCTCTCGTGAATATTGTGGAAGGAGTAGTAGGTCTCCAGTTTTACCAGGGCTAGTTCGTAGCTCTTGGAGGGGTCCAGACGGATGGATTGATTGGATCGCGCAGAGATCGGGCTGTCTCGTCCGGAGACGACCAGGGAGAATCCTCGCTTGAGTGTCGTATTCTTGACGATCTGCTGAAGCTCGGTCATTTATATATTGCTTAGTAGACGACACTCATCTTTCGACCGTCTGATTCGAATTGGAGGATGCGATCGGAGATGACCAAAGCGTAGGTATTGGCGGCGAGGTTGCGATCGAATTTTGCCTTGATATAGACGTCGATCGTCGAGTCCTTGAGGCGCTCGCTCTGCTTGGAGACGTCGAATTCGAAGAGGGGATGGATATCCGTAAAGTCGGCAGGGGTGATGCCTGGATTGCTCAGCAGGTGATCCATATTCAGATATTGAAGAATTCCCAACAGAAATCGACGGCCTCCTTAAGCTTATAGAGCCTGGAGATCTTTTGATTCGTGAAGGAGGCATTATAACCCACGACGGGATATTTCCGGGATTTCAAAGTGACGTGGATATCATTTAGGCGGCAGTGATCGAAGATAGCTGGGTTGGTTTCTTGGTCGTTAGTCTTAACGGTCTGGAAGGCGACGATCATCCATCGGGGTCTTTCATAGCTGCTTCTGGTGGAGAGGCGCCAGGTGAAATTATCGTTTTCGGGGACGGGGATCGAATTGCGGATAAGAGTGAGCTCATGCTTGATTCCATAGACCAGCTTATCTTAGTCTTGGGCAAAACCGAAGATGTGCTTCAAGGGGATGGTGAAGGAGAAGGATCCCTTATCGTCGAGCTTGGAGATGACGTAGGCCTTCCGCGTGGCAAAACCCATATTCGTGACGGCGGCGATGGGGGAGGTATCTTTGATCCATAGCTGGTTGAGGCCTTGGAACTTGGAGAAATCATCGGGATGCGTGAGAAGGCCCAGCATGGTGGTCACAACCCGGGATTGTTCAAGTGCTCGATCTGCCCGAAAAGCTTGTAGCTGATGGATTTGAAGAGGAAGAACATTGCATTATTGATGAGGGAGATGAGGTTGGCATCGGCAAAGGCCGTCCCATCGTTCTTCTGGAGCCTTCCTTCAAGCAAGAGGTAGCTCTGGGATGGATTGAGGAAAAGATCCTGCGACTCGATGCTGAGGCGGATCTCGGTGCCGGAGCTATTCTGCTGCGTCCCAGTGATGGGATGTATTCGTTGAATTTGTACTCCTGGATGCTTTTGTCGAAGACTAGGTCTTCACGGAGATTCATTATCTCGGCCATTTATTTATGGGTATGCCCGCGTGCAATGCCTTCCCCTGCAATTAGATTATGAATTTTCCCCTCTTGCTTCGATAGGATGGCGGCGGCTCTCGGTGGATTGATTGATTGAATATTGTTTAACGTCTACTCAGCAATATTTCAGCTATATCAAGACGAGAACAAGTTTGTTAATAAAAAATCACTTTGGGGTATGGAAAGGGCCATGGGACGGGAAATTTTGACTGCCACTAGAAAAGTAGGGTGAAATCGTCAAGGGCGGGGGATCTAGCCTTGTAGCCGATCACCTACGGACCACCCCAAAAGAGCTTGCTACAAGGGTTCTTTAACGTGCATGAAGCGTGGCGTTTCTTCCAACACGTGGACTGAGTTTACATCCCATCCGAAAGATGGGTTGTGTATTTATCAATCCCGCACAACCACGGAATGGGTCCTATTTCTATATCCCGGGACCCTCGGGGACTCTCGGTGGAAGATTGGGCTTAGGTTTTGGCCTGGAAGGAATCTTGCTCACCAGATGATGTACGGCTTTGGTGACGCCCTTCTCCACTCCCTTGATTGCTGCATTGGTTTGGACGGTGGCAGCTTTCTTCCCCAGGGTCTTAGCGGGGGCAGAAGTGAAGACTCGCCCGCTCAAACTCTTCATGGTAACGAAAATTCCTCGTCTGCCGACCGCAGATAGTGCTGCGCCCGGGTCCCTAGGATGGTGCCGGCATCCTCTTCGATCGGAAGTGGGTCTGCGAAGTCTGGAGGAGGTGGCAAGGCAGGAGCTAGAAGCGGTGGCGGCATATTCTTTGCGATTTGCAGGGCGGCTTATTCATGGACTTCTACCACGAGCTTGAAGAATGCCGAGGTCTCGTTTTACCTCTAGTTTCTCCAAGCGATTCTTCAGCTGACTCGCTTTGATATTCTGCTTCACGTCGTGCGACTTTTTCAGAGCATCGCTCTGCGGCTTCCTCGTGGTCTTGATGAAGCTCATTTATATAGGGATGCATACAATCATGGCTTTTCGGAAAAGGCAGACGACCTTACCACCATCGACCGTACTTGGCGGTCCAGGCGACGACCTCTGAGCGTGAGAGATTCGGAGAAGCGTTAAGCGTTAAGCGTTCGGAGAAGTGCTTGGGGAACATACGGTTTTTGAGGGGGCGTTCGGGGGAGCATTTGGCGTTTGAGAAGGCTTCAGACGATGGAAGCGGCAGGCGGTGGATCCTTCGCGGNGCAGGTCTTCATGCAGACTCTTCCGGTCTTGCGCGCGTGCTGGCAGCGCACCTTCGACGATAGGTCGATATGCTTCTTGCACATATCCTTTCCAGATCGGCAAGGAAGCTGGCATGGATGACCTATCGCCACCTTTTAACTGCAGGAGGGTAGAGACAAAGGACGGGGTTTTGTGCTATATCTCACAAAAGAGCTTATATCGTCCGGGGCGTAACGATGCATGAAGCATACCA
This sequence comes from Modiolus philippinarum, assembly GCA_002080025.1. NCBI lineage: Eukaryota > Metazoa > Mollusca > Bivalvia > Mytilida > Modiolidae > Modiolus > Modiolus philippinarum. The sequence goes on along the minus strand of MJUU01016573.1, from coordinate 87,975 downwards.
ACCTGCATCTCCTGCACTCTCCAGTATCCATCTCATGCTTGCACGCGCATCGGCATTCACCACTCTCCTTCAGATCGACCTGCAGACGCTGGGAAATGCAAGATTGGCAGGGATCACCGCACTTCTTAAGACCGACTCTCGGATCAACGACTCCGCACAAGCATCGCCCGAGATCCTTGTATTGCTTGAGGCAATACTCGAGCGAGCATCTACAGCAGAGATTTATCCAAGGAATGATCTGCTCAACGAATTGAGCCAGGAGAAAATCTTTCATCATAATTTATCTGGGACTACAACGAATTAATCTAGTTTTAACCGATATCTTCCGGCCTCTCGGCGACTAGTCAGGTCGATGGTCACGAAGCTGTGGGGTTCAGACCAGCATCGGCGGCAGAGTTGAATTGGCCGAGCGATAGGTCCGTGCAAAAGTCGAGATGGATATGGTCGAGATTTCGATCGTCCTGGCGGAAGAGGCAGATGAAGTTGGCATTCTCCCAAATGCTCTGCCGCGGCAGCTTCAAGTAGGTCTGGCAGAGATAGAAGCAATCGACGTTATTATGCCGACCGCGCATGTAGTATTCCTCGCACTTATTTTGCTTGCTCAGCAGCAAATCGTCGAAGACCATCAGATTCTTATCCATCGGATAGAGCTCGAGGGGATCGGGCACGTCGCCGTCCTGCTCGACGAAGGAGGCATCGATCCCACGAGGGCCTCGGGGAAGAGTCTCGACGGATATTCATCCTGCAGGGTGAGAAGCTCTCGGATGGCAACTTTGGTCAGAGCCGCTCGCAAGAGTTGATATATGGGCTGGTGCAGAGATTTCCCGAAGACGTAGAGGCGATCGTAGTCCAACCATCCAGAGCGAAGAAGATTATTCAGCAGAGTGGTCTGGCCGCAGCCTGATTTCCCGACGATCACACCGTGAATCGATCGCTTGGGGAGAAACTGATTGCTCCTGGTGGGTGCGGCGGCATCGTAAGAGATATCGAGCACGTCCATTTATATAGATAAAGTATAATAAAGTACATTTTACAGTTGATTCGTTACTGTCGGGCAAGCAGTTTATACAGTGACTTTTTAGTTAGAGCAAAAACACTGTTTAGTCCGGGATTTGTTCAGCCTTTGTTACTTTCATCCCTTCAGAAATTCTATGGCCGTCACCATGACATCATTGACAGATATGACGTGTCTGTGTCCCAAATGAAAACGGACATTTTCAGCTAGATTTCACGTCTTCACGGATTTGACATAACCGGATTTGACTCAACCCCGGATTGACTCACTGATAGTGTGACGGGTGCCGCTAGCGGAGCGGGATATGCTTACCCTTCCGGAGCACCTGATGTCACTCCCGGTTTTCATGGGACTTCACACTATGAGTGCCTTAGTTCTTAATGTTATCTTTTTATTTCCGTGCATTGTAGCTGTCTCACGTCCTTGTTTTGTCTTTGTTTTTATCTGTTACCGTTTCTGCCATGTCTTTGGACTTCGATTTTTGTAGGCATCGCTTCCCTTGTTCCTTCGGTATTCTACTGCCGTTGTTTAATGCTTGAAGTGCCGAAAGCCCATCGATATGCTAGGAGTCCGAGAGGTGGTGATAAGAAACGAAAGGCTGCGGAAAGTAGGAACCTGCACCGTCTGCGGCTCCCTGAAGTCCCAATTTATTGGTGATTCAGGCACTGGGTTCTTAAATTAGATGCTCGGTCGCATGCCGGTGGAAATGCACTTACCGGGGCATAATTTTAGCGGCCCCGGCACCAAACTTCATAAGCGTCTGAAGGCAGACGGCACCCCTAAGCCCTGGTCGGTTCCCATCAATCGAGTGGATAAGGCCTCCTATCATCACGATCTCTGCTTTGCTCAGCATCAGGATACGGCCGCCCTCAAGCCCATATGCGATACGACCATGCTCAAGGAGCTAGACGGCATTTAGCAGTCCACGGTCGCAAGCGCATGGATCGAGGCATCATCAGACCCCTAATCAGCTCCAAGATGAGATTCGGGCTGGGGATTAAAAAAAAGAAAGTGCTCTGGTCCGACCAGCTAGCCGAACAGCTGCACAAGCCCGTCCGTCGTAAGTTTGAGAAGAAACGCGTGGTGGTAGAATGAGTAGACGATACTTGGGCCGCCGATCTCGTGAATATGAGCGCCTTCTCTCAAGATAATAGAGGCAATAAATTTCTCTTGAGCATCATCGACGTTTTCTCCAAGTATGGCTTGCCGGTGCCGCTCAAGGAAAAGAATGAGATCACGCGATGCGATGCCTTCGGACCGTCATCCAGGATCGCGTCACCAGAAGCTATGGGCGGATAAGGGCTACGAATTCTATAATAGGGAGATGAAAGATCTGCTCCGGAAGCATGAGATCGAGCTCTACTCCACGGAGAATGAGGAGAATCAAGCGTCGTCGAACGCTGGAATCGCACCATGAAGGAGAGAATGTTCGAACATTTCTCAGCCAATAGCACACGCACCTACCTACCCATCCTGGAGAATCAGATGCGGCAGTATAATACCTCCAAGCATCGATCCATCAAGATGACTCCCTTCGCCGCCATCCAGAAAGAGAATCATGCGAAGTTCTTCTAGGATGTCTACGGAGATCTTCCACACATGTAGCCGCCGCGATTCGAGCCCGGAGATAGGGTCCGGATCGCCAAGAAGGGTATATTTGAGAAGGGAGATATACGCCCCACTGGAAAGAGGAAGTCCTCACGGCAGATAAGGATGGGCGCTCATAAATGATGCATCTGAACTAAGACTCTCAGATCGTAGATTTCCTTGACTAGATGGTCGTAGACGGCTTTGGTGATGGGCTCATTATCCGTCCGGGGAAGCGGGAGATTCATGATGCTATTCTTCCGCATATCGAGATCCACGTCTATACAGCCGCCATTTGTGTTGCTGCACTACGATATATCCACCTTCGAGTCTAGAATCTTCCTCAGGGCCATGACGTCATCCGTCATCATTTTCGGCCGACTTTGGGCGTCGCATCTCCTCCTGCAAGTTGACAATCTTCTCCTTCAGCTTATCGCCCGAGGCCTCGAGCCTCTTCTTGGATTGCTTCACGAATCTCTTCATCGCGGCGCCCGTATTCTTCTCCGGAAACTTGTGATTGACGATGCGATTGAAATTCATATCCAGATCCTCTTCGATCTCATCCTTGCAGTCGGCCCCTCTGGTGAGGCCCACGCTTAGACCAAATTCATCGACCATACTTTATCTATAGCAGGGAGAAGACGACGTCCTCGAAGGTCCAACCTTCCGATAGTCGCTTCAAGACGTAAACGTAAAGATGGCCGCAGGGCTGAACTTCGTCCGTATTATGGTTGAGCGGTAGGCCTAGATAGCGTCTAAGCTCGGTCGTAGGCGGCAATCCGTATGAGCCAAAGTAGATTCTCTGGCAAGTCCAGTGAGTACCAGGGCCTGCGAGATCATCATGGTTCAGAATACTGCACTCGAGATCTCTGGTCTTGGATGGTAGGCCGTCGCGCATGGAGACGCCTTTACATTGGGGGATATGCAGATTCTTCACGGCTCGCACGAGCTCAAAATTGGTGAGGGGCTTTTTTTCATTTATCAAGGGGAGGGATAGGGCGGCGAAGCGAGATTGTTTTCCAGAGGCTCACGGACCTCGAGAAATTCTGAGCTGGGGAGGGGATGGCGATTCGGTAGTGACCATGGGCGAGGATGCTGATGCCGTCGGGTAGGATGTGGCGCTTTTTATCAATGTAGGAGAGGGATTTCTTGCTCGTCTCGAGAGTTAGGACATGGTGAAGATGATATTCATCGAGCGATTTTTCTACTTGCCAGTATCCAGACACTCCTTATAGTCGGCGAAGGTCAGATTGGTCTTGACCACGCTCTCCTACACGCCCTTAGCCATCTTGCACTCCTCGCGATCCACTTTGAAGTCATATGCTTTCGGCCGGAGATCCATGTACTAAGTAATCGGGTGGCCGGCGCACTCATTCTTGAATTTGCGAACACCTTCTTATTTACGACGGCCTGGATCCCGGAGGCATGGTCTTGGGATAAGTTGGACGTATTTTAGCACTGCTGCACGCTCTCCGCCATATCCTTATATACGACCGCCGTCTGGATATCGCAGATCAAGCTATCCGTATCCTTATAGCAGATGCTGAGTCGGTCGCCATACCGGGGCTTCAATAGACGAAGTCGGCCATCAGGGTCTTTGATACATCAAGGATGGAGAATCCTAGATCGAAGACCAGCTTGTTGCGATGCAGATGGACGGCAGGCAGATCTTCGTTGAAGAGCGTCCTGCGTTTGAAGTTTGGTTTGGTCACCAGCTTCCGGGCGTCCTCTTGCTATTGACCAGCCGCACGTCCACCCTATTGCGGACATCTTTCATGGTCTTCCCGAATACCGAGTTGACTATGAGCTTGAAGAAATCATTCTCGAATGCGGTGGATGCTGCCGCCCTGCAGGTCGTATATTCCACGTTTGCCCTCAACCATGGGCTCTGTGTGAATCGAAGGACGCGATGGATCTTCTGCAGCTTCAGACCTCGGGCAAGATATTTCAAGAGATTCACGTATTGGACCACGTATTTCTCCTTGTCGTGGAGGTTGGCCACCAGCTTCCTGACTCCATGGATCACCATGGATTCCGGCGCTAGGGGATAATCGTAAATGACGATCGTGGAGCCTCCTTGGGTATTCGAAATCCACTCCAAAGATGAATCCTTGCTCACCCTCTTTGGGACTTCCGAGGGATTGATCCACTTGAAATCTCCGGTGGGCAGGGCCCAACTCATCACCCACCCGCAGAGATTATTGGCATCAAGATACATCCTTGCTCGGATCAAAATCTTGCACGTAGGGGTTATTCCCCCGAGCATATCTCTGAGACGCCATGGTCAGCACCCCACGAATCCCCTCTTCAAACATGAGTAGCATATCGGGATCGGTGATAAGCTCAAGCTTGATATTGCTCACCTTGAGAGCGCCGTCGTAAGCTAACCCTGGCGCTGTGTAGTAGTGCGCCGGATCGAGTCCATAGTGCTTCATGCTGATTTCGCGGAAAATCTCGAAGACATCGGTGAGCAAGATCACGTCGGTTTCGAGATAGAGATTGTGATAATCGCGCATAGTCTCTTGAGCGTGCGCGTAATTTTCCTCACTGATTTGCTCACCTTGGGTAAGAGCTGGGTCTCCTGGAGCCTCTTGAACCTATCCATATAGCCGTAGAGGTAGACGCCTTTGCATAGAAGCAGGTCTAAGTGGTGGCTTCTCTGCCCGATAGCCGCGGTGGGGTTATCGAACTTTTCGTCCATCTCCTTAATCGTGAAGGCGATATTAGACCTGACGACTTCCTTCACCCTCTGAGAGTAGCCTTGGAGAATTTCGGGAAGCCTGGTGAGCAGAACCCCCTTCTAATGAATCATAAGCCTATCGAATACGAGCGCCCCCACCTCGACTGCTCGGTCAGGTAGTCGAAGGCTGTCATCAGAGCCTTATTTTCCAGGAGCACATGACATAATTCACGGTCGTGCCCTCGATATTGTAGTCCGTCCTCTTCTCCGTGGATTCGCAGGCTTATGTACGTCAGGATTCAGCTTGATCACTTCCTCCATGTTCTGCCCCATCCCCCATAATAGTCCCGGAGCCACGCTGGTGCGTCATGCTTGAGTTTGACGATCTTTCCGTTGATGATGGCGAGCAGGTAGGTTTTGGCGTCATCCCTCGTGATTCCTCGTAGTCCATCAGGACCGCGATTAGCTTTTCCCGGTCGGCGATAAATGCGTCGAGCCCCGTGCACGCAATGGCATTTTCGTGGCAATACCATGAAAGCAGAATCGGATGCGCATTCTTCATATCGATATCGAATATTTGTTCTGCGAATAGGGTATGCCGGATGCGGCGTCTGATATTCTGGGGGCCGATCTTCTCGCCTGTCCAATACCTCTCGCAGGGATGGCGCTGATAATATCGCATCTGGCACTCACCCAGGGCATTAATGCGGGTTAAATAATCCTGCAAGAGTGTCAGCTGAGCATCCTTATCCACCTTCTTCCCCTTGATATATCTACTCCCCCAGTTCGCAGTCTTCCTGATGAGTCACGATATGCTTCAGCTTTTCCCGGTTGATCACTTCGCGCAAGGTGATGCTTCGCCCATTCTCCGACTCAACTTGTCCAATCTTGAAGAGCCTCGGATCCATAGGCTTTGCCCCAAATTCCCGCCTCATTTTGGTGGAGGCATCAGCTGGCGTGGATTTTACCAGCTTCTGCAGACTTGCCCCATGCACTTGAAGCTATCGATAAATCGCAGGTGCTGCTAGATCGCCTTCTCTCACCTTTTCTTATCCTTTTATGAGCCGACCGCCACGCTTTTCGTGAATGATATGTAGCGCTCTTCCGTTTAGAATGCAATCGATCTTGCCCTCAGTAGCCACCAGTGCCTTGATGAAGAGATTGGCATCGTTACCTGCCAGGTTATGCAAGATGACCGGGATGAATTTCGGAGCCGGTGCCTGATAAGTCAATTTGCACTCATTGTGCGGTGCACCTCTGAATCTGCAGGTGAAGTGGCAATGGTCCCTTACCCTATCCCCAAGCTCCTGCTCGCAGATGAAGCACTTAATAGCTTCCGCGGAGGCAATCTTATCTTCCTCCGTCATCACCATGGGCTTCTTGAAATCGTTCTTCATATCCTGTCGTAAAATATTTTATACAGGAGTTTGTCTTTTATTGCAGTGTGGAGTTGGTAAAACAATTCCCCGTGGTAGAGATGTATGCTCTTTATTTTTCTTAGATATGGTGTACTTGTGCATGAGATAATATTTTATGTGTACACTTTGTTCAATTACTATTATCTAAATTTATGTAAATTCTAAAACCCAAGGATAAACTCCCTC
>MJUU01016573.1:59291-80958 GCA_002080025.1 Modiolus philippinarum | reverse complement strand
AGTTGGAGTTGACATATGTGTTGTTGTCTCATGTTCATTTACTCCATATCCTGTCGTAAAATATTTCTGATATATCTCTCGGATATCTTTCGTCAGCTGATCCACGAAGATCTGACCCACGTCCCCCCCTTCCCGCTGCATGGAGTAGATAACCGGCTCCTTGGCGTATACCTCTCATCGAAGCACTTGATGTGGTAGTAGAATCCCGATGGTACGTGCTTCTGGAGGTTTTTGGTATGCGGTTTGGACGGCTCGCCCTCTTCTACCTCCTGGATGGTAGTCTTCATCATGTGCCCCAGCAGCTGCACGATTATGTCTACGCCAGCCTTTGTCGGTTTAGGCCCCACCTTGGTCGTGAAGTACTGAAAGTCTGGGTAGACGACGAATGGCACCTTCATCGACCGGATGTGGTTTTGGAAGCTGACGTAGCTTCCTTCGTTCGGCATCTCGACCTTCACTGCCTTCTTCTGGTCGCAATATTCTATGTGCTGGTCAAGTTTTTCTTGACGAGTGAAGTGGTTCAGGCATCGGCGGCAGAAGTGAACTTCCCCGTTGTGATCGCTCACCTTCGCCGTCAAGAGCCGCGCGAGATTCTTTACTCAGCAATAGTGCCCCGTCTCATCATTAGCCACTAGCATGAGATCAACGTGCTTTGCCCCGGCATCATCCCTTTCGGAGATCCTCACAGGGTAGGCCCCTCCCTCCTCCATATCGAATCCGTATACGTTGACCTTGATTCCCTCATTGAGCTTCTCGAACCTATCGATTGCTCGGAGTGAGACCGGGAAGTCAATGACGTCGAACCTGAGCTCGTCCGTCCACTTTTCGTATTGCTTGACTCGGTTAGTCTGCTCTTGATCCACCGCCTCGTGATGAAGGGCCGAGAGGATCGCCCATTTGAAGCAATGCTGATCCTCATTTTGCACGTTGACTATTGCCTTCTTGGCAGCGAGCTTCTTGGGAAGTGGGATATATGAAGGTCTTATACTCATTCATCTGCATCTCAATCTTCTAAACGCGCCCAAAGGTCCATCCGATTCCCCGCCTGGAAAATTGCCATGCTCTCAATGACCTTATTCTCCATCCGTGCTATCACTTCGTCAAAATCTACCGACTCGGTGATAAATATCAAGGCCGACAAGAATTGTGGGTTGGCGAAGATATTCTCACCGGTCGCTGGGCTGATCTTTACTATCTCCATGTGGAGGATTATCTCCGCTTTCAACCCTTTTTTTTCCGCCAGCCCCTCCGAAATCGTGCTTCGGATTTCCCCCAGCTTAACTTGATGAAAGTCTCCACGTCCTGCTGCCTGATAATTACTGTGCCAAATACCCCTGCCAAAGCCTCCCGCTTGGACCTGGATAAGGTCTGTGGCTTCTTTCAATGCTCTGTTTCAAATTCTCGGCCAGCTGATCTTCCTTCAGCCGTGAGATATCGGTGATCCCCCTCCGTCTCGCAATCGCCTTGAGCTGCTTCCTCGTGAATACTAGTCGAACTAATTTTTCCTGCTATATCCCTTCACCCCTTCCTCCTTGGCAATTTTCTCAACTTCCCCCATGGTCTCGACCACCCGAAATTTCTCTACTATCGTCTTGACGCTGGGTATGCCTCCAGCAAAGTCCATTTTTCCCAGGTTTTCCCTTGCAAAGTTGTCCCTTCTTTCTTTTCAGTGGGGTATTGCAGATTTTTTGATTTTCGAGTGATGAGGCTGGTCTGCTATCTTCGCAGATGGAATTAATCTTCGGAGCGATCCATGATTAACTAGGATGGCATGATTTTATTTATAATATTCAAATTTTTAAAAATTTTAATTTTTCTCGATCACCAAGCTTGTGCATAGTATTATTAGGTATGATTTTCGACCGGTATTTATATTACCTACTTCCAGTAATTGCTTGGAGAATGTGGGGAAAATTGCAAATCGCCAAAATAATTTTGCAAATTTTTTTCCCTGTATACCTTCGGACCCTGGCAAAAATTATTGAACTCTCATCAGAAGCATATTTTAGGAAATCTGTAAGGTTCTTTCTCCTTTCCTTAGTGCGAATAAATTGAAAAAATGCTATTTTTTGCGAAAATCAGGGAGATAATTCACTAAAAATTATGCATGAAAATAATCTTTTCCGACGAGGTATTTCCCCATCGGAAAAGACCCTCCACGCCCCAGATACCTTGCCTCCCTGAACTTTTCGGCACCCCCGACTCACTCAACACCCATTTGTATCCCGGGAGCCCAAATCTGGGGTCAGACAATTAAGGATTTCTGCATGGAAAATAGTCTTGAAGCAGAACTCTCATTTCCTGTCTACTATTTTTGTCATATAAAAATTTTGACTAGTACTTATGCAAAAGTTTGTTTAAATCGGTCAATTTCGGATCAAAACAGTAAACGCCTTTTTGCAGATGTTGAAACTAAGAAACACTTATATAAACACTAATTGAAAAATTGATATACATAGTAAAATCCTGGAACCAAACGTTGAGTTGGAGGAGGGTTTATGGGCGGAAAATCGGGCAAAACATTTGTTTTTTTTTTCGAATAAATTTGTATTTCAAATTGGTCTTTTCAAGCTTACATCTTTATCTTTTTGTATTTTTTCATTCGTTTTTACTTAAATTTACTAATTCGCCCGATTGACCAACATTAAGGGGTCACTGCAACCTATACTTTACAAATAGCTTAGACTATAATACAATAGAAAATAGAGCCAGGTCACAAAACTAAACTTGTATTTGAATGAAAGAGCATTTGCAAAAACGATTCGGAGTTTTTAAATCGGCCAAATCAAGAGTAAATATAGTGAGGGGCATTAAAACCGATGGAGGAGTTATTTTATCATTAAACAAATCTCGCTTTGGTGATTATTTATCCAAAAGAGCTTGAAATTCAGGATACTTCAGACACTTCCACATCGACTTTGTTCCTTGACCTTGGCAACAGAGGTACAGTACAAACTAGCCTGTATGACAAACGCGATGACTTCACTTTTCCAATAGTCAACTTCCCTTTTCTTTGTAGCAATATTCCAAAAGCACCAACATATGTAGTTTGCATCTCACAACTCATTCGCTACTCATGGGCTTGTGGTCGTTACAGTGACTTCCTTGATAGAGCTCAGTTGCTTACAAGTAGACTACTTAAGCAAGGGTACGTTACAAAAAACTTAAAAGACATCACTACAGAAGTTTTACGGTCGACATCACGATCTTGTGGATCGCTATGGGATATCTGTTTCCCAGATGACAACAGATCTTTCCCTCTACAACTAAAGTTTGTTTTTCCTCTATCGGATTCGACTTTACTGCCGGAGTTGACATGTTCAACACGACGGGTGTCTTATAAGAAGCAGGAGATGCTTACTCTACCGGTACACCTGATCTCACGGATGGTTTTTTATTGGGTCCGTGTTGTTCATCTGTATGTGTGTTTTCATTTTTCTTTTTTGTCCTGTACTCAAGTGTATCTTAGTGTATCTGATTTTGCCATTGCCCATGGATTGTTCATTTTTTTTGATTGTCGGTTCGGTTCTCACTTACTTTATATATACCTGTACATTAACATTGTATACAATGTATATGTATATATAAATATATCTATATTTAAAGATATGAGTTTTTATATTTTGCATTTTTGCAAACCAGGTAAATATATCAACGTTCAAAGTTAAGAAAATATTCAACATTGATCCAACGATGGTGTGCCCAGTGAGCGAATCAGGCTCTATTGGAGCTTCTTTTTTCATATTGGTCTCGGCAAACCGTTGGCTTTTCGTTGCTCAAGTTGGCATCCTGTTGGCAAGTCGTTGATCATGTTGGAAGGTATATGTTGGGGAACGTTGTACCAACGGTTGGCAATGACGTTGGCACGATGAGCAAAATGTCATCGGGCCAACGTCTTTTGCCAACGTTGGACCAACCAAACTGCCAACTAAAACCCAGCGTTGGCCCAACCATTCATTGCTATCTGGGTAGATTATCTTAATTTAAGACACACTTGCAAGGGAAAGAGATATAGTGTATATCCTCTCTTCCATTACTGCAATGGTATAAAGTTTCCCGTTTACGACATATTATCTACTTATAATGATGTAGTATGAAGTTATAACAACTTAAGTATCTCGTTATAACGACATCGTATCTCGCTTTAACGAAATGAAATAAAGTATAAATAAAGTGTAAATTTTACAGAAAAAGTGTAAATTTAACAGATTAAAGTGTAAATTTTACTGAAAAAGTGTAAATTTTACAGAAAAAAGTGTTAATTTTACAGAAAAAAGTGTTAATTTTACAGATTAAGTGTAAATTTTACAGAAAAAGTGTAAGTTTTACACTTTATAGTATAAATTTTATAGATTAAAGTGTAAATTTTACAGAAGAAAGTGTAAATTTTACAGATTAAAGTATAAAAAATAAAACGAAACAAAATTTGTAAACATGGCACTAATAAGCTTCCGTATGAATCATTATATTTTGAAACCGGATGGGAACCTTTTCGATATAGACGAAATAGGAGAAAATTAAGCATATTTTATAAAATGCACAATAATTGTGTTTCATCTTATTTGCAAGATTGTTTACAAAGTGTACCGCCAGTTAGGAAAGGACCGACCATTTAACTTGAAAAAGGGGGGGGGGGGGTATGTTTTTTTTTTTGGACAGAAAATTTTTTTCGCGCTTCGCGTGAAACACTTTATTTATTTTTTTCACGTGTATCAACAAAATATTGTTTTCCAATATTAACATTATTTCTTTGGACAGAAAGTCTCGTTCAGAAAATTTTTTTTCCTCATTTTGGCAGCCAAAATATTTTTTTCGCATAAAATCACGTCCAAAATATTTTTTTTATAAAAAAACCATAGCCCCCCCTTTTTCAAGTTAAATGGTCGGTCCCTAACAAAAGGGTATTAAGAAACAACAGCGATTACAGGATCCAATTAACCCGTCTTCAAATTTACTCTATTCATTTTCACCCTCAGCAATTAGATTATGGAATAACTTAAGAGTCTGATTATCGAAACCTTCCAACAATAGTGAGATTAAAAAAAAACCTTGAAATCTATAAACATTTTTCAAAACCTCCAAATTACTACTTTGTAGGTACATGTAATCGATATCTTAATATTCTACATGCTAGACTACGACATAGAAGTAGTGCATTAAATTCAGGCTTACTTCGTGTTGGTTTTACTGTTCCTGTGGATGGGTAATTGAATATTCTCTACGTTACTAGATATGTCAGAGCCAGAGAACAATTTCGAAATAAGTTAGCTTTTTTATCTGAAATAAATATAGACAATTTACTTTTTGGCAATGATACTTTATCTGATGATATATATTCACAAATTTTCAAAACAGTCCATTGGTACATCAAACAGACAACACGACTTGAATTGCTTTAATCAGAAGATTAATTAAGTTTTATTAACTTCTTCTTTTGTATAGCATTTCTTATCTTTCTTTCATTCTCCCCCCTAGAAATGTTAAATACTTCCACACAATCAATATAAATTATGAATATAAAAATATAAATATGTTGTGCGATGGCCACAAATTAACTACGGAACAAAATAAAATGGTATAGTTGGCCACGATTAAAAGGTAAAAAACACAAAATGTACAAATTAAAAAACATAAAAATGACAAAAATGGAAAGAGAGGGAGGGAAAACTGCCCAACGTTTCGGCCTTATGGCCTTCGACTAGGGGACTACCGGGCCAATTAAGAGATTACATATAAACAGATATACATATTTATATTCGGATTTCGTTTGGTTTTATGCATTTCATATATTTTTTGAAATTATAGATTTCCCTTGTTCGGGTTCTAGTGCTGCTGATGAGGAATAAATTTCCGAAATGACCATTCAGCTCATTTTAATTTATGCAGTTGGAGTTAACATATGTGTTATGGTGTCATGTTCAGTTACTCCATATCCTTTCGTAAAATATTTATAATGTAAATGATATACTGTATCACTTTTTTTCAACTGTATTACTTCATATTATTGCTGACGAATGTAAAGTTGTTTGTATATGTAATTAGATTGAAGAGGACCTTTGTAAGTTGTTATAACTTGTGTCCGATTCATTTGTTATACTTTAGCAATATATTAAAGTGAAATAGCACTGTTAGAACCATTACCCTCTCTACCTGAAAGATCATTGGCTTGTGCAAAATGTTGTGTGTCATAAAACAAATCTAAATCCTGTCTGCGAATAATGAACCCAACTGAAAAAGAAATACTCCTTCCGGCAAATGTAGTAGTGGCATCAATGTCTGTCATCAAACAAGAAGATGACTTGCCTATGTCCGACCCCAAGATCTACTATTGGGAAGAAATTAAAAGAAATTTTTCACTCTGTTGATAAATAACAAAATACCGAAGTCACCACCAATTCAGATTTCGCAGCATTTCGACAACTTATGTTTCTCCAGTTCAGATCAAATCAAAACATTTGGAAATCCATATATTGAAATATATGTAACATTTATCTGATAGAGAACCAAGTACAAATAGTGTTTAAATAGTAAAGGCAAAACCATTTAAGGACAGAGCTATGCGAGAGGGATATACTTCTTAGTTCTGAATAAAATTTTGTAAAATTGGGTATTGCAAGTTTTCAAATAAAATCGGTTGTCGATTAAACTTTACTTTTAAATTGCTATCATTTTGTTGAACTGATTGATTGATTGATTGATTGATTGATTAGTTAGAGTTTAACGTCCAATGAGCAATATTTCAGCTATATCAGGACGAGAACAAGTTAATCAATTAAAAAAAATTGTAAGTAAAAGAAGAAAGAAACAAAGGTGGAAGGGAAAACCGGGGTAACGACTTTTGATTGCCACTGGAAAAGGGGAGAAATGGGCAGGGGCAGGAAATTTAGCCTTCCATACGACACCCAGTGCGTCTGCTCTCTTTAGAGAAATATAGAAGGGGTCTTTATACTGCATGGAGCGTGGCGTTTCTCCATACAGTTTGGCTACAATGGTTCGCGGTCAGGCTTTCCGTATTATAACCTGACTACCCCGCATAGACAGGGCATTCCCCTATCCACCAACTGGGGACGCGCCCGGCAGCTCTGTAGCCGGAGCCCCTGAAAACCTATCCAGGTGCCGGGTTGAACTTATTGAAATAATCAGTCTTATATGACTGTAATTTTAATTGTTTTTTTTTATTTGTGTATTGCAATATACATGTTTGTACTGGCATTTTATTTTGACGAAAATGGGACACAAATGATCCTCTAGCCCGTGAACAGAAAAAATATTCAACATTGAAAGGATGTACGGAACTCCTTTATCGAAGGGGATGTGAATAATATTTCAAAGATCTTTTTTTTAATTATTATTTCATATTTTTATATGGATGGAGTGGTATATAGAACATAAGAGTTTTACAAATGACCATTGGATTAATGACTAATTGTGTACCAGCAGATTATGCCATGCAGCTTCTTGTCTAAATAATTAATGATTAAATGATTTTGCTTAAGTTAATTTGAAAAAAAAAATATTAAATTTGATATAAATTTAGTCACACTTTGGACCAACGGCAGTAGAATACCGAAGGAACAAGGGAAGCAAAGACTACAAAAATCGAAATCCGAAGACATGGCAAAAACGGCAACAGAGAAATACAAAGACAAAACAAGGACGCGAGACAGCTACAAGCACGGAAATAAAAAGACGACATTAAAAACTTGGGCACTCATCGTGTGAACTCCCATGAAAACCGGGAGTGACATCAGGTGCTCCGGAAGGGTAAGTATGTCCTCCTCCGCTAGCGGCACCTGTCACACTATCAGTGAGTCAATCCAGGGTTGAGTCAAAACCAGTTATGCCAAATCCGCGAAGACGTGAAATCTAGATGAAAATGTCCGTTTTCATTTGGGACACAGACACGTCATATCTGTCAATGATATCATGGTGACGGCCATAAAATTTTTGAAGGGATGAAAGCAACAAAGGCTGAACAAATCCCTGACTAAGCAACTTTTGGGACAGTGCTTTTGCTCTATTATGCTTTGTTCGATGTAAAAGAAACCCATAGTGAAACTCACCTAGCAACCAAATCGAAAAAAACGAGCCTTTTCTAAGCGTAAGTCCTAGTCAGTTTCTGTTGGACCACAAGCGTTAGTCCTGCCCACCACAGTACCAAAAACCTCGTTAAAAGAGTGGTAGGGACCACAGAGGGAAAGAGTGTCACCATTGAACTTTCAGACTTTTCCAAACACAAGAGCATATTCTTCAAAGAATCCAGAACCATCTGCTCCAGACTTAGGTTTGATAAATACACGAAATGAAACAAATAATATAGATTAAAATTTAGATATTCACACTGAACAATTGTTAAGCAAATTAGAAAGCATTATTGAGGAAGAACAGGTCACTGATAATGGTCAAGGAAAAAAGAGCCCACAAAAAACAGAAGTAGCCAGAGAACAAATCGAAACAAATCAAAATCACTCTGAGGTTCAAGTTCAAGTGATACAGCCTGAACAGTAACACTTATTATTATATTTGTACTTTTATTTCTATGTATAAAGTATAGAAATGTATCTACTCAATAAAACATCATATTGCACAGTTGATCATGATAAATCATCATATTGCACACTAACCTTGATTGACGTTTACAGGCCACACCCCTTTGACACCCACAATAGAAATACCACTCCTTTTTTGTTTGTCATCAGTGACTTCAGCAATGTCAATCAAATATAATAAAACAATTATGGCACTTCTATACTCGATCAATATGGGGTTTAACGGAGCGCAAAAGATAATATTGAACTCGGGGTAAACCCTCGTTCAATATTACTTTATTGCTCCGTTAAACCCCATATTGATCTCGTGGAAGTGCCATAATTGTATAATATCTTTCCCGAAGAAAACATAGTGAAAGTGCTACCAAAAAGACAGTTAAGAATCTTCCACATGTCTACTTCCTGTTGGACAGAACTTTATAAGGGTGCGGGTGACATATGTGTTTCCTAAAAAAAGTCTTACAACTACTTTGATGTATACTGGAACAGATACCAATGCAATAAAGGGTTACCTGATGATACATCACCCACTAGTTTTATTCCAGAAATATGGCTACAAGTTCATCCTCAAATATGGCTACTACTGAAACCTCAAAGATCAGCAGTTTCTTAAAATGTGAGAAAGCCACCTCAAACATTAGGATTTATGTTGCAGTCAGTAGTGTCAGAAATCTTCAAGGACTACACTTTATGGATTTTGATGAATAGAAAATTTCACCTTGTGGACAGATAATAACTGAAATGGACAGAATGCGCCGTACAATGGCTTCCGCTCCCAAAACACATCTGAATACTCTGGAGAATCTTACCTTGAATACAACCATCAGTCACATCAATGCCCAGTCACTGCTTTGTCATCTACAGGATGTTCTAAACCATCGTATTCCTAAAAAGTCACATCCTATGTGTAACAGAGACATTTTTATTGCCCACAGATGACAACTCTATTTACAGAGAAGACTACACTCTGCACAGGATTGATTGATTGATGTTTTACGCCAACTGCAGCAATACTTCAGCTATATTATGGCAAGAACTGTTGAGTATATTGAACAATTTTAATAAATACATAAAATATCTATGTAGAATCATATAGCTTTATACAAGTAAAAACAAATGTGTAAAATGTTAAATACATAATAGAAGAAATTTTGGTTTAACAGTAACAATATTAGAAATTAGAAATTAGAAACTTGTATAAAAATGATACATTTAAATCTTACTAAAAAAATTGATTGCTTTTAGAAATTGAACGATTTTGTCTCTGTACAGGAAAGATCGTATTGACTCACTGAATATTGAAACCATTCCTACAGCTCATTGGGAACTTCTCATTTACATTCGTGAACATTTATACTCTAAGGAAACAAATTTGTCCAGAGTAAATGCAGAAGTAATGACTGTCCTTATTATAAACAGATGACACATTCTCGATTTTGCCCGGATAATACCTACAGACCTCCAACTTTCCCCATCACTTACTACTTGACAGAAATGGATTCTGTGATGAATGTCTTTCCGCATATGAATATTCCAACTACAGTTACTGGAGATTTCAATATCAATCAGGTGCATCATCTAAATTGACCAAATTCATGAGATAATATTGATTCCATCAGCTTGTGACCACATCAACACATATATCTGGTCCATTGCTTGACCACCTTCTTTTACAATTTCGAAATTCTTGAAGATACAACATCATATGTTACACCAAGTAAGTTATATACACGTGCTTTATTATATCATGTCATGCGACAACAAACGCATGGGAGAACAGATTTTCATTATTTCCAATAAAGTGAAGGCCAACTTCACTTTGACAAAAAATCCTTTTTGCCATTTAAGAAATATTTGTCATTCGTTGTTAAAAACACACTTTTTCGTTTCCAGATGATAAAAAAAGAAAGTATATATATATATATATATAGCCTTTTCTATATCAGAACAGTAATCATCCCGAGACAACTGTGCTGGTATGGGAAAGGTCATGTCTTAATCTGTTTATTATATGTTATAATCATACCTGGGCATAAATAGCCATATCACCGATCTGATATGGCCTTTTCAGAACAAGGCAGGCTGATATACTCATATCAGACAGGTTATGTTGATATGGACTGTTAACTTCAGGCTTTATTTTATATCTGGTTTAAATAACATTTCCTGATTGGTGTGGAATTCATTTATCTATGTTATTTATGTTATTTATGCTGTCAGTCCATACCACGATATGGACCGGTCCAAATTTTATGGTATTGACGGATAGGTTTTAATTGTATTCAAGGTTTTAATTGTATTCACAATGCAATTGATTTTTTTCTTATGTATTATTGGAATCCACAATACCAAAATTATCTTAATTGTTAAACTTAACTACAATTAAATTTAAATTTAAAAGTGAAACTGTTGTGTTTTTTTTATTTTTTATGCATCTATTATTGTTGAAATTTAGATCAATGGTTATTATTCTTCAATATTTAACACAATAGTTACTTTTATAGAGAGCATTATCACGATATATACTGCCCTTTGAATAGCGATAAAGACTGACACATGGATAATACCCTCGCCTTCGGCTCGGACATTATCCAGTGTTAGTCCATATCGCTATCCTTTGGCCAGTCTACATCTCGTGATAATACTCTCTATATAAGTAACTATTATATATATATATTATATATGCAGAACATAAAATATCAGTGCTAATTATGTAATAAAATGCAATAATGCTGCTTTTTCAAACTTTATATTGTTATTTCTTATTATAAAATAATGGTTAAATTCAACTTTGAAAAAATATCATGTTAGTTCAAAATGCTATCTTTTGTTTCTACAGGATAAAGAAAGAATGCTTTAATGCAACTTTCTCAGATGTTTATGTTTTCTGCTAGGTCAAGTTCATTTTTGATGAAAATCCATTTCCTCATTTCAGAATTATTTGCCCAAGATTGTTACAAAAACACACTTCTATTCACTTCAAGATGATAAATAGGGAACATTTTCATGTATTTTTCTAAAATTTTAATATGTTATTTCCTACTATAAAATGAACCCCTTTTTGCAGTGAAAACCTAAAATATAGTTCATTAAGTAGTGATGGTGGTGAGGGAGGGGGTATCCGTGGTCAGTAGATCACCAATTCCAGTTGACGATTCATAGATAGATTCAGTTGTTTTTTTTTTTTCGTCGATAACTGATTAATATCGCCATGTGATTTCAACATACTTAATGATTTAAATATCATTGACTTTACTGAATTTTCTCAGAGGAATACTAACAAGAAACAACACCAAAACACCGGTAGATACTAAGGAGACGCGCCCATCCAGAATCTGGGTAGGCACTCTCCTTAAAGAAAGAAGGGACATGCCCACGACAAATAATATACCTCCGCTAATTCAAAAAAAAAATCTAGGTATAAGAAAACTGCAGAAATTTCACACTTGATAATTTTAAAGGATAACAAAATTCAAATTAAAATATATGAAAGTATAAAATAATTGGTGGACACTGAGACAGCTATTAGTTGCTGTCCGTTGAAATTGTTCAAATGTTTGAGAGTAGGTGAAGGTGAAATACAAAAAACAAACACTTAATTGAAGAAGTCAGGTTTTCCTTATCATAACACTACTACTGTCATACACAGGGCGTTTTCCTATCAAACACATGGGGGCATGCCCCGCCGCTCTATATAGAGCCCCTGAAATCTTGATGCTTCACCAGATAGCCCTGACAAGAAATATTAGCAACAATTTTGAGTAATGTAGTCGAAAAAATTTCTTAAGCCTGTAGTAAGCAAGTGTGTAATTATTTGCAACCAGATTACACAATGTATAAAAATAAAGCCACTTTACCGGCATATATTATTATACATGTTGGGATCGCCTTAACGCTTCTGATAAGGGCACCTGTACCTGAATCGGGTTTCAGGGTCTCCCTCTACAGAGCTGCCGGGTGCTACTGAGTGTTGGATAGGTAAAAACCCTGTCTATGGGTAGTCAGGTCATAATACGGAAAGTCTGACTGCGACCCACAGTACAGAAACTGTGTGGAAAAACGCCAAGTCCAATGCTGTTTAACATTCCTTCTATAATTCTCGTATAAGAGAAGACTCACTGGGGTCGGATAAAATACTAAATTTCCTGCTCCTACCAAGTTCTCCCTTTTTTCAGTGTCAATCATCAAATTCATTGCCCCTCCCATCTCTAAATCTTTCTTCGTTTACTTATAGTTTTTTTATTAATTGACTTGTTATTCACTGGAAGTGAAACTCTAACTTATCAATCTTATAACTTATCAATCTTTCCAGTGCACTGCGGTATCCTGTGTAAAGCGCTAGCAAGACTCATACAGTTGTGTAAAGGTTCTTTATAGGATTCGTTCACACAAGAAGGTCCCGAAATCAGATGCAGAAATTTTTCAACCAAAAACAAAAAAAAAATTTCATCCTCATTTGTATCACAGCGTAGGAATAGTTGGTAAAAGCGAAGGAAGTAACTGAGGTCAAAATTCGTACAAACTACGCCAAAATCGTAGTGGTAAATAGTTTTGACTGGGTTTTCATCCACATTTATTTAAAAATTACAAATTAATATTTTCCCACATTCTCCGCTTTGTTTTTCGTAAAACACTGCGTTTCTTATCTCGGAAATGCTTTCCTTGAGTTTATACTAGCTAAACCCAAACATTAATCCGATTTCTACAAATGTCGAATTTTATACTTCATACATCTAATACAGGACATACATAACGCTACATTACTTTCAGCAAATGAAACATCATTTTCGATGTGTGCCTGCAATTTAGTCAAAACTAATTTCAACATTTATTTATAATTAGTTAAATTATAATTTTTAAATTGAAGGGTCAATCCGCAATGGATAGGCTTAACTCCGGAATGCAGAAACGGCCTCTATCTTTTCGAAACATTCCAGGCAATCTAGAATGGTTGGCAACTATGATTAGTTTGTGATAAAGTCTATTCTTCGAGCGGTGTCAATCAGAAGAGGATTCTATAAAATTGTAAATATCTCCTAGAAAATATATCCTCAAAAGCTCTCGCCCACTGCCATAGCATACAAACTTTCTCTTTATACTAGTCTGCCATGCAATAAATTGAAAACCATTATTTCTGAATTGATACATCTGTATTTCTGCACTTAAAATGGAGAATGCACATAATATACGTATTTAGTAGTAAAGAAAGACAAAACGCATTTTGTTAAGGGCCACACTGTGTCCAACATAGAAGTCCCCTGAGAATGGCGTTATAAATAAGCAAGAATTTTTATCGACAGTATTTTTGCCGATTGCAAAACGAATGTGGAAGCCACGTTTTGCAACAGACAATCTTGATTCCCATAGAAACTGACTGTGCGTCATATTTAGCTGACCCGTTTCTTTAATCGTACGAAGCTAAAATCTTAAAAGTGCTTACACAAAAAAAAAACAAAAAAAAAACATTTTAGCCAAGCCCTATAATTTCAGCTATCACTGCATAGACGATTTATGTTCTCTTTATAAGGAAAATTTACACCAGATATATTGATTGATGTTTTACGCCAACTTCAGCAATATTTCAGCTATATTGTGGCGAGAACTGTTGGGTTTATTGAACAATTTTAATAAATACATAAAATATTAATATCTTGAGCGTGAAATTAGAGACTATTTTTTTTACAATATTTCAGCTTCGTATTTAGATCTTTTGATTGATGATGATGGATGTTTAAAATCGAAGCTATATAAAAAACGTGATGATTTTAACTTCCAAATTGTTAAGTTTCCATTTCTTAGCAGAAATATACCTATGAGCTAGCCGGCAGTTTAGCGGCGAGCACTCCTTGACCCATCTTTCAAAATTACGTTTTGTTCCCCATTTTCCTTTTCAAGATTGTGATCATGGAGTTAGCAGTCTACCTGTTGGTTTTATGCGTATGTTATTATACTATAGGGAAACGAGACGGAGAAAGGGGAGGTTTGGGTACCCATAAACCGGTTTAACCCTACCGCTGGCTTTTGCTAGTGCCGATACCAAGTTCCTATCGTCCTCTACGTTTGTCCTTTGTCTTGTACGTGTTTTTCTTGTGTAGTTCCCTTGCAAATTGTTGCATGTAATTATAATTTTCAGTCATTGTAGGTGTTTCCTGTTATCCATTTTATAACATTTACCTTTTTGAAATAAAATCTTAGTTGTCTTGGATTAATGCTTTTTCTTAATATTTCGTTCTTTCTGTCAAAAAATGTAAATGTGGTTTTATACGACCGCAAAAAATTTGAGGTCGTATAATGGTATGGCGCTAGCGTCGTCGTCGTCGTTGTCGTCGTTTGGCGTCTTTCTCGTCTGTAGACACTTTTGTTTTTTGGTCAATAACTTAAGTTCCAGTTGACCAATCTTTATGAAATTTTAACACAGGGTTCCTTGGCACAAAAGGAAAGCTGGGTTGGGTTTTGGTAATTTTGGCCCCTCCTGTATTCAAAAAGGGCAAAATTGGGTGTTTTCACATATTTGGCTGTAGAATATTTTTTATTTATTGGATTTTGATAGGATTTCTTTATTACATTTCCCATCAGTAGTATGCAACGGATTTTACGTGGCATGTACCATTCACGAGATAAATGGGGCCTAAAAGGGGCAATTTTCAAAAAATTCATTTTATTTATTATTAGTCCGATTTTGATGCATTTTTTTTTTGCAATGTATTCCTTTTGAAAACAAGTATAGAGCTGCGCCATCAGATTTTTGACATCAAGTTTATTTTTCGAGCTATGAGGGGCTGAATAGGGATAAAATTGCAAATTTGCAGATTACCTAAAATTTTAATTTTTCATCGGATTTCGATGGGATTTTTTCCTTTTGATTTTTCTTGACATAAGCTTTCAGTAGTATGTCAATGGATTTGGCGTAGCTGTTACCGTTTCCAAGCTACAGGGGTTCAAAAGGGGTGAAATTACAATTTTCAGAATATCTGGAATCTTTTATTTTTGGATTGGATTTTAATGGGTTTCCTATTATCATATAGTTAAAGTAGTATGTTGACCAATTTGACATACCTCTTACCATTTTTGATATATATAAGGAATTATAAGGGCTAATTTCTATTTTCCTTAGTTTGTGTGCAGGTAATTACTTGGTCAAGCTCTTTATTGTGTCCATTTAATTACTGTATCAAGCTATTTACTGTGTACTCATTCATTTTGAATTACACTTGTTCAAATTTCAGTGTTCGACATGCTGCGGTCGTATCATGCTGCGCTCGGCATAGCCCTTTATTGCTTTAATAAAATAGCTAGTTTGAATCCCAATATAGGACTAGAAGACACTTTTTGTTATGTGTTTGTAAATTTGATTTGTTGATAACTGAGAATTTCATAAATTTGATGCAGCTTTCAATTGCATGAATGCTCGGCATTCTATTAAGTGCTCTTTTGGAAAAAAGATTAAGCATGCATTACATATGTGCATATTAAGATGGTTAAGATTTTGTGATTTTATGGGGTAGTTGAACTTGGCCATTTCATCGAAATGAGTGTTGTTTGATTGTTGTCTAACGCCAACTTCAGCAATATTTCAGCTATATCGTGGCGTGACCTGTTGATGATATTATGAAGATTAAGCATGGAAAATTCTTTCAAGGGAAACCACGGACAGACCAATTAAACGGGATAGAAATACTGAGCTAAGTTTTTAGTTTCCTGGTGTATTTTTTTAATTTTTTTTCATTTTGACATAAAGTCTACCATGACAACCAGCTAACCATAGAACTATGCAAAAGAGAGATACATGATGTAAAAATGACCATCTGCAGAAACAACAGTAGGGAGCTGCAACTCCATTTTAAAAATTCCGAGTATATATATTGTCCCCGGAAGCTGCATTTTTACTTAAATGTATGACGTTGCAATAAACAATTTGAACGTTATAAACGACATATATAGGCGGAAACATTTTCGAACTGCAATTTCATCCTGACATCTTGGTTTCCTTTGTCAAGGCCTTATTTACTACAGCCTCGAAATTTGTTACAAACAAAGATTCGCCGAATAGTATGCCTGTTATTTTCAGTCCGTTTCAAAAATGGGATAATTTTCATTTTATTCCCTGTTTTCTTTATATCAAAAAAGTTATAAAAGTTTGACAGTACTCTCTTAGTATATTGCCAGTCAAAAGTTTTATGATCAAGTGATCATTTCTCCATCACTGAGGTCTTACAAAAAAGACAGAAAATATAATGTTGTTGGGAACAATTACAAATTAAAAATACAAGAAGTGATATATGTAAGGTGTTGTTTCGTTGCTCCAAAAATATTTTTATGCCCCCGCGATGAAATGCCGGTTGGATATTGTTTTACCCTCGTCAGTCAGTCCATTCCACCTCTGTTGAGTTGCTATTCCGGATAACTCCTCCCACAATATTAATGCAACATTTATTTTACATTGCATAGTGATTAAGAATGCATTTCAGATGTGCATATTGTCATGGTTAAGATTTTGTGATTTTATTGGGTAGTTGAACTTGGCCATTTCATGGAAATGAGTGCTCTTGGACTGTTATTCCGGACAACCCTGTCAACTATATGAAAGCTACATTTATTTTACTTTGTACAGTCAGGGATTTACGGGACGCGTGAAACACGCGTCTGGTACGCAAAAATAAATGACAGGACGCACATTTTATAACAATATGCGTCCAACGGGAGGCAACATAATGAGTATAAAAATGCAACGAACATGCCAATCTGGCACCATGTTGTGTAGCATCGCGAATCTGCTCAGTTCCCATGAAAGAATATTACTTGAAATTCATGATCAAGAACCGATGCTCTACAATTTGTTTTTTTAAATTCATTTTCGGTAATCCATCTGATGTTACCATTATCAGTCGACCAAATATATGTGGGCGATCATGCTATCAGAAATAAAATCAAGAAAACAATCTTTATTGATGCCGGAAAAAAATGGAAGCAAATAAGCAATGTAAAGCCGGGCAAAGGGGAAGTAGAAAAACGATAACCTGCCAAGTTTTAAAAATTGCCTCGCGTGAGATTTGGCAAAATTGTCAAAGAAAAAAAAATAATTAAAAGATCAAAGGAATTTGTCCCAAACTTCCCGTGGATCTCACGCGAATTGCATGACACTTGACAAGAATGACTGGACTGATTGACGGCATTATGACTTGTGACATTTATGTTTGAGCTGGGGAAAACAGAATTAAAATCACGCCACAAACTTGTTTTTCTTAAACTTGCATATTTTCAACAAGATGCAATGTATCTTTACTCTTAAGTAAAACTCTTCCGGCAACTGAACTCACTGGTTTCCATCGACTCCAGCTAAAGAGCTACCGGATGCGTCCCAAGATGGTGGATAGAATAATGCCCTGTCTATACGGGGTAGTCAGGTTATAATACGGAAGGCCTAACAACGAACCATTGTAACCAAATAGTGTGGAGAAACGCCATGCCCAATTCAATATCAAGACTCATTTTTTTATGTTTTTGTTCAAATCAGACTTGCTCGGAGTGGTATGTAGAAGGTTTAATTTCCTGCCGCTACCCATTTCTTTGGACAGGAAAATTGAAGAAATGGGTAGGGGCAGGAAATTTATCCCTTTAGACCCTTCTACATGTATTACTTTTTATATGTAATTATTGGAATAGATTAACTGGATTTCGTCCTGATGTAGCACAAATACTGCTTACTGGACGTAAAACTAAAACTAACTCATCAATCAAGAAAAAAATCATGTAACCTCGTGGGACCTACATTTCGTAAAGAAGGACCCTGGAAAATGTATATGGTGGGCCCCCACATGACAGAAGTTGAGGTAAATCCCTGCACAGTGATTTAGCTTGGATTGAAGATGTGCATACTGTCATGGTTAATAATTTTGCCGAAATTTGTGATTGTGAGGGATAGTTGAACTTGGCCATCTTATCGAAATGTGTGTTTTGAACTGTTATTCCGGACAACTCTGCCTACAATATGAAAGCTACATTTATTTTACTCTCCTCAGTGATTAAACATGTATTGAAGATGTGCATATTATCATGGTAAAGACTTTGGCCAAAATGTGTGATTGTGTGTGTGTGTGGGGGGGAACCTTTGGACTTGGCCATTTTATAAAAATGTGTGCTCTTGAACTATTATTCCTTCAACTCTTCAAAAAAATTAAAGCTACACCTATTTAAGCATTCATTGATTAGGTATGGACTGAAATTGTGCATATTGTCACAATTTAGATTTGAGGCTAAATTTTGTGTTTTGTGGGGGTATAGTTGGACTTTGCCATCTTATTGAAATGTATGCATGTAAAAGGTCGATTCTGGATAATTCCTGATTGGCAATATCAACAGGCCGTGTGAGATATGCGAGGTAAAGTTCTTGAAATTTGTTTACATGTAACAAGTGCCTAAAAGTAGATGTCCGTTTTTTATATGTAACCGCGGGGGCATCATATTTGTCTTTAATTCAGACACTAACAGAGTGTCGAGAACTGTTAAGTAAATTGAACAATTATAATAAATATATAAAATATCAATATAAAACCATTAAAGCTTTATAAAAGTATAAATAAAGCAAAAACACTGTCTCAAGAGCTGCTAAGTCAGGGATTTGTACATCCTTAGTTACTTTCATCCCTCCAGAAATTCCATGGCCGTCACAATTGACACAATTCAAAGATATGGCGTTTCTTTGCTTCAAATGAAAATGGACATTTTGAAATAACAATTTGTTTTGCGAAACCCTAGATCGCCTCGTTGATAGTGTGCCAACAGCGGAGCGGGACATGTTTTTCCTTGCGGAGAATCTGATGTCACTCCCAATTTTCATGGGAGATCACACTATTAGTGTCTTAGTTCTGAATGTCGTCTTTTTATCTCCGTGCCTTGTGGTTGTCTCGTGTCCTTGTTGTATATTTGCTTTACTGTGGTCTTTTTTTTCAATTTTTGTAATCATCACATCCCTTGCTCCTTCGGTCTTCCATTGTCCTTGTTATGAATGAACCCAATCGTGTATTAGAAAAAGCAAATAGAAGCTACATTTTCATGCTGTATTTTGTTTTAACTTTCACTCTTAGCATTTTCAAATGAAATAAATTGAATCCTGTACACCAACTTATTTTCGCCGCAAATATGACTATCGTATATAAGGTCCTGAAATAATGTACCACTGTTATACAAAATCTATATTCAAGATAAAGCACAATGTCATCAGTTATCAAAAAAAAAATCTACATTCAGTTTTGATTAAATTACAAAACAATTTTGCCATACAGGTATGGTCTAAATGTATTGACTTAATTAAAATAGCATTCCACTTCTAAACTAACCGAAACGGATTATACAACGGAGATCTTTGATTTTTATAACGACTTTGATCACCGAGTGAGCGTATATGGGTTTAATTGTGTAACATTCATCTGAGTTAACTGACAAAAATGAATGTTATACAAACAATATACTTCTCTTCACTTGATATTACGTAACAAGCAGTGTTCAGTCATTTTGTTTTTGATTGATTGATTGATTGAATATTGTTTAACGTCTACTCAGCAATATTTCAGCTATATCAAGACGAGAACAAGTTTGTTGATAAATAATCACTTTGGGGTATGGAAATGGCCATGGGACGGGAAATTCTGACTGCCACTGGAAAAGTAGGGTGAAATCGTCAAGGGCGGGGAATTTAGCCTTGTAGCCGATCACCTACGGACCACCCCAAAAAGAGCTTGCTACAAGAGTTCTGTGACGTGCAGGAAGCGTGTCATTTCTTCCGACACTTGGACCTGAGTTTACATCCCATCCGAAAGATGGGTTGTGTATTTATTAATCCCGCACAACCACGGAATGGGTCCTATTTCTATATCCCGGGACCCTCGGGGTCAGCCTCCGTTTAGGAGGGGTCACACCCCGCAAGCCGGAGATACTGGGTCCTATTTCTATATCCCGGGGTTCCCTCGGGGTCCTCTGTTAGGATGGCTCATACTCCAAGCTCAGAGGATGCTGCGGGCCTATTCTTCAGCCGGGACCGCGCACGGCGGCATTTTGTTTTTGAAGCTGACTTTTGAAAATGACAGCTAGTTTCAAATGACATTAATCTGATATATATATAAAATCATGAGCGGAAGAAAACGACCAGCAAGGCATGATCCATACGATCAAATGCCTTGGACAAAAACAGTATGTTGCTCATTTAAATTAGCTTGGAATAAAAGTGAAGTCAGCATGGTTATGATTAGACAGATATAGTTTTAAAATAGAAAGGAAGTGATGGAACAACCTGAACAAATAACAACTATAGAAGAACAAATAGATAATGGTCAATCTTCTCAATCTTGTGACATTGTGGCCGTTCTATATCAAGACGAGAACAAGTTTGTTAATGGCCATGGGACGGGAAATTCGGACTGCCACTGGAAAAGTAGGGTGAAATCGTCAAGGGCGGGGAATTTAGCCTTGTAGCCGATCACCTACGGACCACCCCAAAAAGAGCTTGCTACAAGGGTTCTTTGACGTGCAGGAAGCGTGGCATTTCTTCCAACACGTGGACCTGAGTTTACATCCCATCCGAAAGATGGGTTGTGTATTTATTAATCCCGCACAACCACGGAATGGGTCCTATTTCAATATCCCGGGACCCTCGGGGTCAGCCTCCGTTTAGGAGGGGTCACACCCCGCAAGCCGGAGATACTGGGTCCTATTTCTATATCCCGGGGTTCCCTCGGGGTCCTCTGTTAGGAAGACTCATACTCCAAGCTCAGAGGATGCTGCGGGCCTATTCATAAGCCGGGACCGCGCACGGCGGGTGGTAACAGGGAATCTAACGGTAGAACTCCCCAAACGTCTAGAGCAAAACCTGGCATTTGAAGAGTTCAGTAAGGCTTTCAGAAAATATAGAAATATCATATGCAAATGTAATCCCCAGAGAAGAGATGAACTTGAACAGTATGATTGATTGATTGAATATTGTTTAACGTCTACTCAGCAATATTTCAGCTATATGAAGACGAGAACAAGTTTGTTGATAAATAATCACTTTGGGGTATGGAAATGGCCATGGGACGGGAAATTCTGACTGCCACTGGAAAAGTAGGGTGAAATCGTCAAGGGCG
>MJUU01016573.1:44832-59256 GCA_002080025.1 Modiolus philippinarum | reverse complement strand
GGGTTCTTTAACGTGCAGGAAGCGTGGCATTTCTTCCGACACGTGGACCTGAGTTTACATCCCATCCGAAAGATGGGTTGTGTATTTATTAATCCCGCACAACCACGGAATGGGTCCTATTTCTATATCCCGGGACCCTCGGGGTCAGCCTCCGTTTAGGAGGGGTCACACCCCGCAAGCCGGAGATACTGGGTCCTATTTCTATATCCCGGGGTTCCCTCGGGGTCCTCTGTTAGGATGGCTCATACTCCAAGCTCAGAGGATACTGCGGGCCTATTCTTCAGCCGGGACCGCGCACGGCGGCATTTTGTTTTTGAAGCTGACTTTTGAAAATGACGGTCTAAACATCTACTCCTTCCTACGTGAATTTGTGATCTTTAACAGCTAGTTTCAAATGACATTAATCTGATATATATATAAAATCGTGAGCGGAAGAAAACGACCAGCAAGGCATGATCCATACTATCAAATGCCTTGGACAAAAACAGTATGTTGCTCATTTAAATTAGCTTGGAATAAAAGTGAAGTCAGCATGGTTATGATTAGACAGATATAGTTTTAAAATAGAAAGGAAGTGATGGAACAACCTGAACAAATAACAACTATAGAAGAACAAATAGATAATGGTCAATCTTCTCAATCTTGTGACATTGTGGCCGTTCTATATCAAGACGAGAACAAGTTTGTTAATGGCCATGGGACGGGAAATTCGGACTGCCACTGGAAAAGTAGGGTGAAATCGTCAAGGGCGGGGAATTTAGCCTTGTAGCCGATCACCTACGGACCACCCCAAAAAGAGCTTGCAACAAGGGTTCTTTGACGTGCAGGAAGCGTGGCATTTCTTCCAACACGTGGACCTGAGTTTACATCCCATCCGAAAGATGGGTTGTGTATTTATTAATCCCGCACAACCACGGAATGGGTCCTATTTCAATATCCCGGGACCCTCGGGGTCAGCCTCCGTTTAGGAGGGGTCACATCCCGCAAGCCGGTGATTTGAAGAGTTCAGTAAGGCTTTCAGAAAATATAGAAATATCATATCCAAATGTAATCCCCAGAGAAGAGATGAACTTGAACAGTATGAGGCAGCCTTTAACGATATTGCTTACAATTACGGTCCTAATTTCTATACACATCATAACATAAGGTATATATTTTAATTCCAGCATTTTGTTTTATTCCTCAATAAACGACTCGATTCTGTATAACATATCGCGTATACATCAAAGATCACTGAAGCTGGTTGTTTCAAAGGTAAATCCAGTTGATCGCGCAGTTGGTGTATGCAAGGTAGTACATATAATACACTGCGTATTTTGTCTATGAATCTTAACATCGTATGTTAATTTGACCAATGATTCTCTGAATGGGAAATTTCGTAGTTGGGTGACATTACTCAGTTTTTCTCTGGTATAAATTGATTGATTGATTGATTGATTGATTGATTGATNAGTTAAGTTTATTTCTTTCTTTTTGTTCTTTAATTCTCTGGAATGTGGGTCCTAGATTTTTAGAAGAAGAATGTTTCTCAAAAGTTTCTCCAATTTTATTTGCAATATCTTCTTCAGATGTTAAAATATCTTGTCCGTTTTTCTGCGTATTTTGTCTATGAATCTTAACATCGTATGTTAATTTGACCAATGATTCTCTGAATGGGAAATTTCGTAGTTGGGTGACATTACTCAGTTTTTCTCTGGTATAAAAGATGGGGAGGTTGTTAGTTATCAGACATTGTACATATAAGGAGAGCTGTTATTTGACGCTTGTCTGAAAGTCCCTTTATTTCAACCTATTTTGATCCTGAAGTCGAAAATAATGAACTGTTTTGATAAGCGATTTATAGAATTGCATGGTCAAATTGTTTTGTAGATTTCTTGAAATGAGACACCCGATTGAAATTGAAATTATATAAAATTTATTGTTATATATCATAATGGAAAATATTAACATGAAAATAGATGCATGCTTCCCCGTAGATGTATTTGTTTTATTTGTAATATTTTACGAAAGGCTATGGAGTAAATGAACATAAGACCATAACACATATGTTAACTCCAACTGCAATTAATTATAAGTTTAATGAGCTATATGGCCATTTCGGAAATTAATTCCTCATCAGCAGCACTAGAACCCAAACATAGGAAATCCATGATTTAAAAATAATCGTTAAAAATGCACAAGACCAAACGAAATCCGAATAGTCAGTAATATCAAATATGGCTAAGGACAAAACTACGATGTAAACATGCACTTACCGTCTTGTTCCATAGTCCAATTGCTGCACGGAATAATACTGGTGTTTGTTTGATAAAAATTCATTTCAAGCTGCTTTGGAATGTTGTGTTCATCAATTATGTGTGAAACTTCTTTCAAGAACGCTTCTTTTTGTTCATGGTATGATGGTAGTTTTCGTACATCTTTCGTACCCTGTAAAATATGTTACAGTAAATTTTGTAATCAGGAAATTCGTGTATTTCCTAAGTCTGTCAGTAAATACGTGTAATTACTGGATGCACCAGTAAATACATGTAATTTGTTATTTTTACCGTCTTGTTCCATAGTCCATTTGTTTCAAAAGTGTTACCACAATGACCACAAACACGTTCAAACTGAAGATCAGCAATTATCAGATGATGCCCCTGATTGGACAACTATAGGCATGGGTATCACTAAATCTATTCAAATCCTCCTCTTCTTGTAAAGAATGGATAATTTCTCGGGGAATAGGAGAAGAAGCTAATCCTACACTGGGGAGGCATCCAAACATAGCCTCATATGGGGAACGTCTGATACCAGAATGATCACACCGATTTTTTTGAAACTGGACAAACTTTATTCCTGTCGACCAGCTTGTGGTGTCGTTATCCCTCATCCAACTTACAAACATGTCATGCACATCACCATTTGCCCTATCAACACTCCCTTGATATTTAGGGTGACGAGGTTTCCATGCACGATAATCAATTCAGGAAGCTCATTAAAATTATTGCAGTTGGAGTTAACATATGTTATTTTCATGTTCATTTACTCCGTATCCTTTCGTGGAATACATAACTGTTTAAGTTCATTCATAATACTGGCTGTAAATCCCCGACCATTATCAGATTGCAAGATATGTGGTGCCCCAAACACTAGAGAAACATTTGTTAGTAATTTATATGCCACCTTTTTGACGTAAGAGCTTCTAGAAAACAAGATTTAGTCAGATGATCCTGATAGTTCATGATAAACTTATGACTACCATCGGGCATGGCATACTTTCGAAAAAAGAAGGGAAACGGGGGATGTATCAAAGAGACAACGACCCAAAGGGGAGTAATAACAACTCAAAGCCACCACAAGATCCTCAATGAACGGTGAGAAAACCCCACACCCAACGGTAGGTCGGAGTCGGCCCCTGAATAAAGAGTAATCAAGTTCAGCGAAATAAACATCATCCTAGACTCCTATAGACATAAAGTAAACTAACTAGAAAAAAAAGACAAAACACATGTATATCAAATCAATCTGACCTCGTGAATTAAATTCCTTCGACAATATAGGCTTCACGACCACTCCTTTACTAGAATTCTTTTGCCTAAGCTGACACCCTTCGCACATGGATTTAAATGGTTTATAGCATTGACAGAAAATATTGACATATTTGTATTAAGCTCTTTGATCATTTTATCACGACCCGGATGATTAAGGGCAAAGTGTGCATCTTTTATTATATCATACGTTTCCTCTATTGAAACAAAATAGCGAATGGGATCATCTTCAGATTTCCCTTTCTTCACTAATTTTTGTGTGTCTCCAATAGTCAAAACTTGAAACCTAAAACGAAAATGAAATAATTCCACTAAATACAATAGGTGCCAAAAAGAATTCAAAAGATTGCTTGTCTTTGAGTTTCAGGAAATTTACCAAACTTGGAACCATATTTTTAATTCTTGGTGTTCGAAATAATGACTGATATAAAAAAAATTGCTAACTATTTGATTGTATGCAAATATTTAAAAAATTGTTAGCAGCCTTTGACATTTATAGGAAATTTACAAAAGATGGAACCATTATCGAAATTCTATAAGTTTATGAAATGCAAAATTACTTATTTTCTTTTGACATTGTTTCTTCGCCAATTTTTCACTTAATTATGGCCCTTTGTGAAAAAAATATTTTCAGATCGAGTATGTGTGTTCGTAATGTATGTGTAAGCGTGTGGGGGTGTTTTTGTTTTTGTTTTTTGAAAACAATTTCTGGCTTATATTCGAAGTTTAAGAATAATGCTTCCTTTATTTTTAACATAATTACATTTCATGAATATTCCTTTGAATTCCGTCACTTTGATAGGTGAACATCGATCACGTGGCATATCAATGTGAAGTTGCAATTCCCATGAAACACATTTGACCACGTGTTCACGTGGCGGATGAATTTGTAAAAATAGAATCACAATGCACATGATGTACTTCCCAGTAAATTAAGTTGTTTTTTTATATTTCGGGTTTAAAATGTTTAAAATGTTTAAAATGTTTGAAGTTTCATAGGGACTATGAAAGGGTTGACTGGGCGCACATTTTCAACATGAAGCGCTAGCGTGCTTCATTAAAAATGTGCTTCGGTCAACCCTTTCATATCCCAATGAAACTTCAAAATAATGCATTCAATTCTTAAAGAAAAGTTGTTACAGTACAATAAAGCTTGGGCAATTGATATTATTCAGTTTCATAAATAAGTTGTGACTTGACATTTTGGGTAAAATATTGATATGTACAATTCCGCTCAAACAGGTTGTTTGGGGGACAAACTTCAGGAAGCATAGTTCTAATATTCCTTTTGCACGTGCAATCAGAATTAATTTGCAACAATATTACAACGTTTCTGGACATAATCCACTTCATCATCATCGATATTTTTTTTATCGCTTTCTTTATTTCTGACAGATAGTTTTTCTAGACCGCAAAGTACTCTCATTTATTTTTCTTTAATCAATATTTCTGAAAAATGTTTACCAGCAGTAGATTTGAAGTTATCATATCTTTGCTCTTTGCTCACTTGTGTAATGTCCATAGTCACCACGTTTTCTCTTTCGATTTGGAGCCTGAAAATCGCCCTAAATTGATGAATTTGCCACTGTAATTGTTATTGCGACATCGGCGTTTTTTAAACGTTGGGATCAGGCAAAAATAAGTCTCACTTTTACACATTTGACCAGTAGTTTTTTTTTTCCCTTTTACCAGAGATTCCTCATTTTAAAACTACAATTTGAAATGTTTTTTTTAAGTGTCTGAATTCTGTCACACCAAATCAAAGTAGATCAAAAAGATGACTGTTTGATTGTATTGGGAGTATTTCAAAATCCTTATTCGGAACGGGGCACAGTTGAAGATGTACAAAAATATGCACGCCATGTCAGCCTTTTGATAAGCAAAAATAATCAGTTTGTGGAAGCAATGACCAGTCACGACCAATTGCTGTCATCTTTTATATTTGTAGCTCGTTTGAAAAGTAAGCCTTATATTATCAAAACTTGTTACTGCCAGGCATGGGGTAATGCTAATTTGTAATTGTAATGCCCTGTAATGCATTACATTATTACAAAGTAATGCATGTAATGCTCCATTTTTTGCATTACATGTAATATAATATATTACATTTAAAAAATGCCTGTAATTTAAGCATTACATTGCATTACTTTTATCGACTTTGAAACTTTGGGTAAAGCTTTTCACCTGTAAAATTTGTTTTATTGAAATGTATTAGAAGTCCATGTCAATTTTGAAATTGTTTTTCTCTTATATCTACCAACTTTGCAACTTATTTAAAACTAAAAAAAATACGTTGTTTTCATTAACACATTTTATAATGAAAAACTTTTAATATCAATTCTAGTTTTGAAAATTTGTAATCCTTATTTTACAATACAAACACAAGCTTCTACGGATCAAAGTATAATTATAGTTCAATAAACAATACAATATTCTTTATTCTCATAAACATATAAACAATGTTATGGAGAAGATAACATATAAATTCAAAGATCAATGATTGTAACATGTAAAACTCTTAATTAGTTTACATTTCAAATAATTCCTTTCTTTTGACAAGTGGATTTATGGCTTTTATTGGTGTTAATTAAAGTGTCAGTTATAGTAAAACAAACCAACCATTGAGTTGTTAGTGCTCCCCTTTGGGTCGTATTCGTTGTCTCCTTGACACATTACCCGTTTCCCTTCGTTTTTCTATTAATATATATGTATAGGAAATTGAACTTTTTTCTCAAAAACTACATTTAAAGTTCATTCTTTAATTTTGAAACGATCACATGAACCTTACACAGTGAAGGTTAAATAAGCCCACATTTATTACCCCAACCCTTAAGGCTAAATTTCAAAATTGTCACAGAAAAATTGTGAAAAGCGAGAAAAAAAATTAACTACAGATACATAGTAAAAGAGATGTTGTATAAAATTTCATATTAATGCAACGAAATACACCAGTATTAAAATTTCAACCATAAAGAACTTTTCACCTTTTTTAATGAGTCTGCGTAATTTTAAAGAGAAGCAATACTATCAGTTTTAAAAAGTTGATTGAATTTGGTCTTTTTCCTGCTACACAAACATGTTTACAGTATTCACTGTAAATATTGCAAATGCATGATTAAACGTTTTCTTTTCTTGATAAATTTTGAAAAATGTAATGTGTAATTTAATGCATTACTTTTATAAAGTAATTGTAATATAATGCTTAATTTTCAAATGTAATTGTAATATAATGCATTACATTGCAATGTAATTCGCCCTATGCCTGGTTACTACCATAGATGAATACAAGGTCTGCTATAATCAATATCTAGAGGATTTGAAATTAGGTATTCATGAAATGATTAAAGGGAAATTGTATCCTTTCATCAAGTCAACAAAAATTATAACTCGTACAATTAAACATGTTAGATTGTTCTTATTGAAAAGTTCAAAGGATTTTATTTGTAACACTTTAACCCTGCATTTTATTTTTCATCTGCAAAATTGCTATTTGCTAGAAAACAATTCTTTATATGTAACTTTATGATCTCCCATTTCAACCTTCCCTGTTTCATTGTCATTGTTCAAAGTAAACTCTCATACTGTTCCCAGAAATGCTCTAAGTAATCATGATACACAAATCTTAAATTTACCTGAACATTTTGTTGTGTCTCAACACTAACAATATTATGCATCAGTCTCGTTTGCACAGCATCTTACTTGTACTAGAACTGACACCTGTTATTGATAACATAATACACCTCTTATTTCGTCCGTTTTACCCAATTGTATATCTGCATTTTTTTTTAATAACAAACAAACTGTTCATAAAATGTATAATTTTGACATAAAATCTTCTGTTCAAAAGATATTTCGTAAAAACATTCTTAGTGTATAAAACAAATAAAATATCATTAGAATGTTCTAAAGGACATACAATTGTTTAGGGCTGTAATTTTTGTATGATACCAATCCCTCATATGTGCTCCCCTTCTACAGATTCAACTTTCATGCCAAAACGAATAGAACAGTGTTACAAGACAACACAAATAAAATTACAGTTATGCATCCAGTCAACCTTGGATTAATTCAACACTTCTTCTCCCCACAGGCATACAATTCAATTCTTGGTAGTGTTGACCCGATGTCGTATTGGACACACTAGAACAACACATGAAACCTTTAATCGCTAAATACATTTTAAAGTTATGGCAGGCCAAATGGGATCTGCAAATAAATAATAAACTGCATGGAATACAGTCAGACGTCGGAAAACAAGTCAGTTCATGCGGTAAAAACCGCAGGGATCAGGTAGTGTTACCCGATGTCGTATTGGACATACTAGAACAACACATAGTTTTATACTCAACAGTGATGATCGACCTGAATGTATTCCATGCAAGTGTCCTCATACAATTCAACATGTTTTAATTGACTGTGTAGATGTTGCCGATATCAGGCGTGATTTCTATTCTGCTGATTGTTTTAAAGACCTATTTACAAATGTCGCTGGCGACAAAATCGTTCAATTTTTAAAAGCAATCATTTTATTTAACAAGATTTAAATGGATTTATCTTAAAGTTTTATTATAACAATTAAACTTACATTTCTCGTATTAAGTTTTTTATATTTTACACTCTTGTTTACTTGTATAAAACTGTAATGGTTTTATATTTATATATTATATTATAAATATATATTATATATATATATTTATTAAAATTGTTCAATATATTTAACAGTTCTCGCCACAATATAGCTGAAATATTGCTAGAGTTGGCGTAAAACATCAATCAATCAATCAATTCTTAGTGATACTGCATTCGAAGAAGAAATACACATTAACATTCCAAAAATCCAAAATACACATTTTCAATCATTCTGGCCCAAGACAAAAATATATACCTTAGTCAAAATCGAATTGTAAAAGAAACTCTGAAAGACACCCCCATTCCCCCTATGAAATGGTGATATCTCCATAAATGACTCGTGGTTTACAACACCTTGGCAGCGATATCTTTAGGAATATCAAGCATTCTTTTAATTGCCTGTATCAAACTGTTAAAAAAGTCAGAGTTCTAACAACCACAACTCTTCTTCTACAAAAAATACCACAATCACAAAGCTTAACAGATTCATCACCGCTTCACAATTCAAAATATATTCAACACACAATGTTATCAGTGGCTTCATTTTGTTATCAATTTTCACAATCACACTTTTTTGCATTTTAGCAGTATATTTTTTATAAAAAGTCAGCCAAATGCAATAACACAAAAGTAGTATTAGAAATTACAAATGGCATTTCATGCATTTGGGTATCAATACTTACACTATCTTTATGTCCATCAGACTGGATTGTATCAATACCCCCGGGTCTGAAAATTTACGGTGATATTCCTCCGGTAGTTTTAAACCCTTATAGAACAATTACTATTAATCTATATTCTGTATGTCAAGTCAAAATGCCAATTATATAGTCAATTGAGTTGTTAGAATGCAATTTTTATCAGCTTATACCTTGGAAAATTGTTTTCATGACATAAAAGTTGCCAGCAACTCTCCTAGATACTTATTATAGTTAAGAAAATGTGACCCCTTTCAAGACAAAGTTTAAAAATTCTAGCCAATTCAGCTGAAAATGCTACCCTATTTGTCGAAACATAGCCAGTAGCGCATATATAGGCAGTGCCCCCCGGACCCATACCACTTAATGTGCGCGTGAGAATTTCAAACATTTTCTATCATTGGTACAAATACCTGGCTATGTAGCAATAAATCCAATAACAGCTCACAAAATCCGACAAATGCTCAAAACGCCATTCTGTTGTCACATACTGCTCACTTATCACAATCACTTTACACGAATAAAGAAGTACATTAATAGGTTGAGCACATTATTGAATGCAATTGACAGCTGTTTTTGTACAAAACATGGCTTATGGTAGAGCTTTGTTTTATGTTAAGACTTCTTTCTTATTAAAACTATTTTTACAATTTTTTAGATTGATTGATTGATGTTTTACGCCGACTTTAGCAATATTTCAGCTATATTGTGGCGAGGATATTCAACTATTTTAATAAATACATAAAATATCAATATAAAACCATATAGCTTTATACAAGTAGAAAAATGTGTAAAATGTTAAAAACATAATTAGAAGAAATTTTGGTTTAACAGTAACAAAACTTGTTTAAAATTGATTCATTTAAATCTTACTAAATAAATTGATTGCTTTTAAAAATTGACGATTTTGTCGCCGTATAGCGGTTAAAATTGACGGGTGTAAAATTTGGCGGTTTCAAAGAGAAAATGTGTAAGAAATATTTTGGCGGTTTATATTTTCGCGATTACGTAAAATACATAATAAAATATTTCCCTTGTTACTAAAAAGAAGTTAGTTTTGGTTTATAATAAATGTTGATCAAAATGAAATATTAAAGAAAAGAATTATAACTAGATTTGCAATTGCGAGCAATAGCTGATGTCACCCCAGACTCCCCATTCGACGGTCCCATGTTGTTCGCAACGTCAAAATCTACCTAGAAATCAATTTTCGTTGAAATCCGACAAACTTGAAATTTCGTAATTCGGCCGCCTTCTTGGAAATGGCGGCCATTTTGAAAATATTTTTCATGGAAAGCACAACTCCTTATCCTGATCTAACTTCCTACCAAGTTTCATTTGAATACATCAAGCCATCACAAAATAATCCTTCGGACAAAATTTATTGGAAGAAGAAAAAGAATAATAATAATAATTAAAAAGACAATTGTTCAGAGAACAATTGCAAGGTCTTTCCCAGTCAATGTTGTGTTTAGTGTTATGTTTTGTCATGTCACATCTTTAAAATCATCTTGATAAGATGCACATTGTCTCCAATATATTAGAGTAGCCATTTCTAATTGTTTTAAAGATTTTACGATAAAAAAAACTAAAAAATTGGCCATGACCTTGACCGATGACCTTGATGACCTTTGACCTTGGGATCAAATTGAAGGTCTCTCCATGCTAATTAATTTGATATGTTACATGACAATACTATCTGTAAAGATTTAAAAGTTATACGCAAAAAAACGATTTCTGAAACGCGTCAAGGGCAATAACTCTTCAGGGAGTCATCGGAGAGCTTCGGTCCAATGAGAAAAATGTAGTCCTTGACATGATGAACATTTTTGCTGATATACTTTTTCAGCCATCTATTACGGTTTCCGAGTTCATCTAATAACAAGGTCAAAGGTCAAGGTCAAAGGTCACCGATGACCTTCAACCTGGTACTCAAATTGAAGGTCTTTTCATGCTGATCACTTTAAACATATATGTTTACTATATTATTTGTAAGCGTTTAAAAGTTATTCGCAAAAAACCAATTTACCAAAACGCATCAAGGGCTATAACTCAAAAACGGTTCATCGGAGAGGTTTTTTTCGAATGGCGGACGAAAATTTTTTTTTGACCAACCAGAAATGTAGATCTTTATGAGAGGAGTATTTTTGCAACACAATGTTTTCATAAATTTTTTATCGTTTCCGAGATATCGCGATAACAAAATTTCGAATGGCGGCCATTTTGAAAATGGCGGACGAAAATTTTTTTTTGACCAACCAGAAATGTAGATCTTCATGAGAGGAGTATTTTTGCAACACAATGTTTTCATTAATTTTTTATTGTTTCCGAGATATCGCGATAACAAAATTTCGAATAGCGGCCATTTTGAAAATGGCCGACAAAATTTTTTTTTTTTTGACCCCCAGATTTGTAATCAGAGTCATTAAAGCTACCTGGATACCAAATTTCATCAAATTCCGATAACTTTGAGAAATCGACAAAATTAGGGGTCAAAAATGTGTAACCGGGGTCGCGACCCCAAAAAATTTTTTTGCATGACAAATCATCCTGAGGATGAAAGAAACATTTTCCCCCATTCAGAATTTTGATATCGGTTACGGTTTCTGAGTTTACCTGATAACAAGAAAAACCGCAGTCGGGGAGAGAACTCTGTTACTAAAAATAGATTTCGTCCATGACCTGGTTTCGGAAGAGAATTTCCAACTTCCAGTTACTTCGCGAAGTTTCAAAATGATACGTCAAAGGGTTTTCCGTACAGAGACCTTACGGAAGAAGAATAATAATAATAATAATAATAATAAAAATCAGAAGAATTACTAGAAGGTCTTTCCCCAGAAAGGGAAAGACCTTAATAATCAGAAGAAACGTAGAATAACAACATGTCACCCCGACTACGTCTTGGGTGACATAATTATCCTTTGATTTCTAATATTTTTATTGTCATCAATCAATCATTTAATGAGTTACATGTAATTTATATTATTACCTATTTTCAGTAATTTTTGATATTTGTCACCTTCACAGCTTGGCCTGAATACAAACGTTAGACATGCACAATACATAGAGATATCCAAGCTTTTATGATAAATATTAATTAATTTCCAAATGTAATAAGTAAAAAAATGTTATAAATTTCATATACTTGTTTAAATTTATAAACTGTAGAATAAAATTTGGCGGAATTTATTTTGGCGATTAAACCTGGTCCGCTAAAATACGCCAAGATTAGCACCCCGCGAAAATTACTCGCTATACGGTTGGTCTTTCAGACAATCAGCAGAATAAAAATCATGCCTGATATCGGCAACATCTACACATTTAATTAAAACATGTTGAATTGTATAAGGACAATTGCATGGAATACAACTATGTGTTGTTCTAGTGTGCCCAATACGACATCGAGTCACACTACCTGCACCCTACGGATTTTACCACAGGAACCGAACAGTTTACCGACGTCTGACTGTATTCCATGCAGTTTATTATTTATTTGCAGATCCCATTTGGCCTGCCAAAACTTAAAAATGTATTTAACGATCAAAGGCTTCATGTCAGTGTACGGCACTGGACAATCCGCCATCTCGTCGTCTAGTGCATCCTTAGTCTCCTGGCCAGCAACTGTGTTTCCATAGATCCCCACGTTACTAGGGATCCAAACATAAATGACTTCTTTGCCTAATGCTACAAGTGACTTGTAGAATTCGGCTATTTTCAAAATAATTGGGTGTTTTGTTTTTCGACTTTCAATTGCCAACAGGCATGAGAGTGAATC
Source organism: Modiolus philippinarum (assembly GCA_002080025.1). Lineage (NCBI taxonomy): Eukaryota > Metazoa > Mollusca > Bivalvia > Mytilida > Modiolidae > Modiolus > Modiolus philippinarum. The sequence continues at coordinate 46,624 of MJUU01016573.1, read as the reverse complement.
GGAACAGATCATGAACTTATTTGATTGCGATAAAGCTACAAATTTAAGTGGTGGGTTTGTTGCGTTTGCTTCAGCAGTAAATATGGAACTAGAGGATGGTAATCGGAGAGTTGCTGTACGTTCTCCAAAAACGGCTGCAGAAGCCACTCTGTCTCCATCCTTAGAGCCATCAGTGTAAATTTGCAAGTATTCAGGATGTTCAGATTTAATTCTTGCAAAGTCATGCTGGATAACTAGAGGATTAGTATCAACCTTTTTGTGTTTGCGTAGTTCAAAATTAAATGTTGGTTTAGGGTTCAGCAATGGAGGTTTTTTGGGAGTTTCTATAGGAGCTATTTCATCTAAATTTGTATTAGCAGCTTCAAAGTGTGGTTTGATTGATTTATTGATTGATTGATGTTTTACGCCAATTTCAGCAATATTTCAGCTATATCGTGGCGAGAACTGTAAAGTATATTAACTAATTAGAATAGGTATATAAAAATATCTATATAAAACCATATAGCTTTATACAACTAAAAGAAATGTGTAAAATGTTAAAAACATAATAGAAGAAATTATGGTTTAACTAACAATATTAGAAATTAGAAACTAGTTTAAAATTGATCTTTTGAAATCTTACTAAATAAATTGATTGCTTTTAATAATTGAACGATTTTGTCGCCTGCGACATCTGTAAATAGGTCTTTAAGACAATCTGCTGAATAAAAATCACGCTTGATATCGGCAACATCTACACATTCAATTTTGTATGTTGAATTGTATAAGGACAATTGCATGGAATACATTCAGGTCGATCATCACTGTTGAGGATAAAACTATGTGTTGTTCTAGTATGTCCAATACGACATCGGGTCAACACTACCTGATCCCTGCGGTTTTTACCGCATGAACTGACTTGTTTTCCGACGTCTGACTGTATTCCATGCAGTTTATTATTTATTTGCAGATCCCATTTGGCCTGCCATAACTTTAAAATAAAATGTATTTAGCGATTAAAGGCTTCATGTCAGTGTAGGTACTGGCCAATCCGCCATCTCGTCATCTAGTGCATCCTTTGCTTCGTGGTCAGCAACTGTGTTTCCATAGATCCCCACATGACTAGGGATCCAAACATAATTGACTTATTTGCCTAATGCTACAAGTGATTTGTAGAATTCGGCTATTTTCAAAATAATTGGGCGTTTTGTTTTTCGACTTTCAATTGCCAATAGGCAAGAAAGTGAATCGAAATACTAAATAGTTTGACAGAGAGGATGCTTCCTTGCGGAACACCCATCTCTTGTTCAAACGAGTCAGAAAATGTAGAGTTGGCTCTGACATTGAACTCACGATCCTTTAGAAAATTCTCAATAAAAATTGGTTAACTTCCTCTCAACCCCATATCAAAAAGACCTTTAAAAATGCAATATTTCCATGTTGTGTCATATGCTTTTTCAATATCGAAAAAGATAGACACTGCATGTTCTTTCTTTAAAAATGCATTTCAGATAAATGTTTCGAATTGAACTAGATGGTCTATTGTTGTCGAATTACAAAAACAGGAAAACAGCAAACACCTACAATGGCCAGGAACAACAATTACATGCCACAATTTACAAGCAAACTGCACCAGAAAAACAATAATGAAAACAAGAGACAAACATAAATAACGATAGGAACTCGGGATAGCCGGACTTGGTACCGGCACCAGCAAAAGCCAGTGGTAGGGTTAAACCGGTTTATGGGTACCCAAACCTCCCCTTTCTCTATCCCGTTTCCCAATAGTATCATAAACACGCGAATAAAACCC